>CALYLW010001597.1:0-105000 GCA_944989445.1 Ampullaceana balthica | reverse complement strand
CCTTTATTGTTGGCTGACCACATGTATCTAATGTCTACATTTATTGTTGGCTGACCACACGTATCTAATGTCTACCTTTATTGTTGGCTGACCACATGTATATAATGTCTACCTTTATTGTTGGCTGACCACACGTATCTAATGTCTACCTTTATTGTTGGCTGACCACATGTATATAATGTCTACCTTTATTGTTGGCTGACCACATGTATCTAATGTCTACCTTTATTGTTGGCTGACCACACGTATCTAATGTCTACCTTTATTGTTGGCTGACCACACGTATCTAATGTCTACCTTTATTGTTGGCTGACCACACGTATCTAATGTCTACCTTTATTGTTGGCTGACCACACGTATCTAATGTCTACCTTTATTGTTGGTTGACCACAAGTATATAATGTCTACCTTTATTGTTGGCTGACCACACGTATATAATGTCTACCTTTATTGTTGGCTGACCACATGTATATAATGTCTACCTTTATTGTTGGCTGACCACATGTATATAATGTCTACCTTTATTGTTGGCTGACCACATGCACGTATCTAATGTCTACCTTTATTGTTGGCTGACCACACGTATCTAATGTCTACCTTTATTGTTGGCTGACCACACGTATCTAATGTCTACCTTTATTGTTGGCTGACCACATGTATATAATGTCTACCTTTATTGTTGGCTGACCACACGTATCTGATGTCTACCTTTATTGTTGGCTGACCACACGTATATAATGTCTACCTTTATTGTTTATGCAGATATTGTATTAACTTTCAATTGTTGATAATTTGTATTTTTAAAAAAAATCTGTATATTTTACGTCGAAATTTGGACTTAATTTTGAGGTAGCATTTCTTGGACTGTGACATGAAGCGAGGAGAGGTCATTTCATTCACAAAAACTGCATGCCGAACTTTGTGAACATTTCTTACAATTCTTTACTTAAACCTCTTGCAAATACAACAACATTAGGTGAGGGTGTAATTCGAATAATAGTATCGGTGAAAATTACGTTTTTTTTTAAAATTACCAAAAGCCTCAACATGTTTCGGAGCTCAGGCTTTAGATGTCGTAAAAATTTACCAATTTAATTTAATACACTAGCAGCATGCATAAAGACAAATGCGAACTTAAAGGAAATTTATTTCTTTTTGTAGAAGCACGCAATGGTGAAAGTGTAGAGGAATCGAGTAAGTTATCACATCTATTTTTAGAAACATGGTGTTTTGGAGGAAGAGAGTAAGTTATCACATCTATTTAAAGAAACATGGTGTTTTGGGGAGGAGAGTAAGTTATCACATCTATTTATAGAAACATGGTGTTTTGGGGAGGAGAGTAAGTTATCACATCTATTTATAGAAACATGGTGTTTTGGAGGAAGAGAGTAATTTATCACATCTATTTATAGAAACATGGTGTTTTGGGGTGGAGAGTAGGTTATCACATCTATATATAGAAACATGGTGTTTTGGGGGAAGAGAGTAAGTTATCACATCTATTTATAGAAACATGGTGTTTTGGGGATGAGAGTAAGTTATCACATCTATTTATAGAAACATGGTGTTTTGGAGGAAGAGAGTAAGTTATCACATCTATTTATAGAAACATGGTGTTTTCGGGAGGAGAGTAAGTTATCACATCTATTTATAGAAACATGGTGTTTTGGGGAGGAGAGTAAGCTATCACATCTATTTATAGAAACATTGTGTTTATGAGGAAGAGAGTAAGTTATCACATCTATTTAAAGAAACATGGTGTTTTGGGGAGGAGAGTAAGTTATCACATCTATTTATAGAAACATGGTGTTTTGGAGGAAGAGAGTAAGTTATCACATCTATTTATAGAAACATGGTGTTTTGGGGGAAGAGAGTAAGTTTTCACATCTATTTATAGAAACATGGTGTTTTTGGGAGGAGAGTAAGTTATCACATCTATTTATAGAAACATGGTGTTTTGGGGAGCAGAGTAAGTTATCACATCTATTTATAGAAACATTGTGTTTTGGGGAGCAGAGTAAGTTATCACATCTATTTATAAAAACATTGTGTTTTGGAGGAAGAGAGTAAATTATCACATCTATTTATAGAAACATGGTGTTTTGGGGAGGAGAGTAAGTTATAACATCTGTTTATAGAAACATGGTGTTTTGGGGAGGAGAGTAAGCTATCACATCTATTTATAGAAACATGGTGTTTATGAGGAAGAGAGTAAGTTATCACATCTATTTATAGAAACATGGTGTTTATGAGGAAGAGAGTAAGTTATCACATCTATTTATAGAAACATGGTGTTTTGGGGAGGAGAGTAAGTTATCACATCTATTTATAGACACAAGGTGTTTTGGGGAGGAGAGTAAGTTATCACATCTATTTATAGAAACATTGCGTTGTGGAGGAAGAGAGTAAGCTATCACATCTATTTATAGAAACATTGCGTTGTGGAGGAAGAGAGTAAGTTATCACATCTATTTATAGAAACATGGTGTTGCGGAGGATGAGAGTAAGCTATCACATCTATTTATAGAAGAGACCCACTCAAGACCCCGCCAAAGGTGGGTTCAATCTGCCACCAAAACAACGATCTACGACTTCACCCCGCCGACAACGGACGATCCGCTGAGTGTCAGCGATTCCTCCGGGCTGTTACATGAGTCTTAACGCCCGCCGTGATGGCCGATTAAGTGGTCAGCTGATCGATAAATCAGGAGGGTTCCCCCCACAAATCGATCTTAGAGCGGACTTGAGTGGACGCCGTTATTGTCAGCTGAGATGAGCTGCAGGTGCGACGGAGGAGGAAACAATTTACGGGGGTGAGGGGGGGGGGAGGAGGTGATATTTTTGGAAACGTCGAATCAGCAATCATTGTTTGAAAGATTAAGTGTGTGTGTTAGCGGTGTGGGGGGGGGGTAAAAAGTGAATTTGTCTGTGCATGTTATGTGGAATACAAGAGAGGAAGTACTCGTGGTCAGGGGCGCCCGCAGCGTGACGCACTGGACGCATGTGCGTCCACTAAAATTTACAAAATTAATATTTGTTTATAAAAGTCAATTAGCGCCGCACCAAGCAGCTCAATTATTAAATTAAATATTAAAAGCAAATAACAAAATAAAAAATATCAAATTTAAGAGTTCCCCTCACAATGTGTGAACACTTGCAGTGAGTGCGCTGTTTGAAATATGTACAACACGGTAGGAGAAAATGTGAACTTCTTTACAGCATCTGCCAAGCGTCTAAATATATATACAAACTCAAGCTATGGTGGAGATGCAACACGACTTAATTAAGAAATTCTGTGATACAAGGTGGACTCGACATGAAGAAACATTACAAAGGTTTGAAGAGAACATTTGTATTATACTTGAAACTCTGGCCGGTTTGACTCAAGATCATGATCGTCAAACATCTGTCAAAGCCAACGGTCTCCAATTATTAATCCATAATTTTCAGTTCATATATACGCGTGTCGTTGTTCATCGCTACTTGCGCTACACGAAACCGATTTCCTACTCATTGCCATTTGTGGTTCAGAATTTAGTTCGTGTCTCTAGTGAGTGCAAGGAGTTGATCGACCTTCTGAAATTGAAACTGAGCAATGACGATTCATGCAATTATGCAATTCATTGTTTGACGAGGCCTCCAAGTTAGCACAGAAATTGAATGTTGAGGTCAAAGAACCAAGAGTTACTGCTAGACAACAGTACAGATCAAATGCACAGGGACTGACAAATTCGGTGCAAGATTACTTCAGACTAAATGGTCACAATTCCTTTTTTGGATCACCTAATAACAGAACTTCAAGACCGCATTTGTGCATCAACAGGACGTTTGACAGCAGAAATGCTTATGCCGCAACATATATCCAGTCTGACTAAGGATGACATGGATAAAATTCGGGAAGCTTATGCGGAATTAATTAATTCAGATGTTCTTGATGTAGAGTTTGAGAGATGGAAGTACAAACTTTCTGCGCTTGAAGGAGAAGTTAGCAACACTGGCGTGTCTTTGCAAGACTGTTTTTTTACACACGAAGGATTTATACCCAAATTTGCACACTGTTTTTCATGTACTTTTAACGATGCCTGTTACATCCGCCACAGCTGAACGCAGCTTCTCAGCGCTCCGCCGTCTCAAGAATTATATGCGTTCAACAATGGGATCAGAACGACTATCAGCTCTGGCGCTGCTGCATGTTCATACCGACATATTTCCTGACGTCACTAAATTCATAAAAGAATTCGATGCCACAGCACATCGTAGAATTGTGTTTGCCTTTGACAATGATGACTGATTTGCCAAGAAACGTGTTTACGTAAGGTATATGACGGTAAATATACTTAGGCTAGATTATGTTTGTAGCCTGTTCTTTGCGTAAAATGTTTGAAATATTGATGAAATAGACAAAAAAATGATTAAAAATACGCCTGTTTTGCTATATAGTTTGCTGGAGAACTTTTGTTAAAATGAGACATATGAGTCATGTCATGTGGTGACATTTATTTGGCAGTATATGGTTAAGAGAGGCTGATCATTGACGATAGGAGACGGGAAGGTGTGCGTCCATTTTATTCAAGGCTGTGGGCGCCCCTGCTCGTGGTATCTATAGAAATATCTATAAATCCTAGAAAAACTTCTATTCATCTTGGGATTTTTACCTATGCTCAAGGAAGCTAGGATCTCAACCTAAATTAAATTCCTCTCTGTCAAAGAAATTTCCACTTTCACATTCACTTCAATGTTAACGGAAATCTCCGCTTGGCGTCCAAAAAGTTACGTCATTACGACAGCGGCGTATCCGGGCAACATTTGCCTTTCTGTGGGTTACTAAACAAAATAATCGCTAAGAGCCTGCCCCCACCCCCTGTTCTTTCGTTTCCCTTCTAATCGCACCGATTTGCTGACCACTTCCCCGATGCGTGACGCCCAAATTGACAACCGGCCCTGATGGATGACCCGACCCGGCCGTCGGTACGCAAGTTTGCAGCCTTTCATCATTCCACAACGGAAGTGGATTAATGGCCAGAGGTAGCCGCCGTGACGTGCGCGTTACGTTACCACAGCTGCCAGGTCCATTCAGTGTCCGGAGCAAAGGGAGGCCATAAAAATGTCTTGTGGTCAGTCGGACCCCTGAGTGGACGCCCCTAAATGACGGGAAGTTTTGTCGTATATCCGAGGCCGTTACGCCCCGTAAAATCCGGGACATTCCGCGCCGTGATTTCGTGGTGGTGTCAACAGAGGCGGCGTCATTAGAGAGATAGTCACACGGTGGGGGGTCAAAATATATCAGGGCCTTGACACGACCTTGAAGTTTTTAAAACCCGGACGAGTATTTCCGAGTCTGAATGATTGTTTTCAAAACCACTTAAGACACATTTGTTTGGTGGAGTTTAAACGTCGACTTTGATTTACGGAAAGTGTCGTCCTCCCGGCTAAGAATGGGTACCTAACATTAGTCGGGGTGAGGTAAAGTCGGCTGGGCATTGTGCTAGCCACACAAGCCCGTTGAAAGTCGTGGCTATAGAAACTTGTGAACGTTGCTTCACTTGCCCAATATGTCAACGTGGACTAGTAAAGGGACTTAACTTTAGTTTTTATCGCCCCTTGATGTCATAGATATTTCTTGTTGCTATGGTTTCCCAAAACCGACAATTGAGCTCCATCTCTGTCACTGAGAATATGTCACCTCATACTGAGAATGTGTCAGTCCGTGCTATAATTTTAAGTTAGTTTCAGTTGAGACTTCACATGGTTTATCTCATGAGTGGCATTCAATGTAAGTTTTAATATGCGACTTTTATCATTTAGTTGTACGCGCTGATGCTAATGACGGTATAGATTTTTTGTTGGTTTTTTTTAAAGGAAGAAAAAGAAAAAAAACGGAATTAATAATCTCAAAGATTTACTTCAATACATGCATTCGAATTATCGCGACTCAGCCTCCAGTTTAGAAAGACACTGGCTAAGGATTGAGACTAAGGAATCTCGAATTTCATGCCTGGAAATGACCAAGGGATGGTCTCTTGACCACTAGGCTTTTATTCCTTGGTGTTGGTCCGAGTTTTTGGAGATGTCCAGCTGCCTTTACCCCTTTAAGCTTTTGTCCAGCGGTTTACGTCCCACCGACAGGACGGGGTCCAGTAATCAAAGGGCGGGTGTTATGACTGACACGAAATGGTGACGGATGACCCCTGGAATGGCTTCCCCAGCAAAGGGGGATGTTTGTGTAACGGACGTCAAAGGAGTCTCCGGTTTTAACGACCTTGTTCCCTTCCTTCTATTCAGGGGTTAAAATAACAGGGTCGGACGCCCTGGGGGCCACCATGCTCTCGCAAACGTAACGACCTTAGTAATATTCAAATAGCCATCACACATGTCATTCGTGATGACAGCGAATGAGCGTGAGGTCGGAGTAATGACGCGTGGGAGTAGAGTCTGGCAATTTAAGAACCATTTGCAGAAGTCAAAATCCAAATAATGCTGCTGCGCCCTGGTCTGAATTAGAACAGGAATATGAAGGAAATGAGGGTGATATTTCTTTCCATTCAATGATATTGATCAGGGGTCTCCAAACTGCGGCCCGCGGGCCAGATGCGGCCCACGAGGCCTTCACATCCGGCCCCTGGAGACCTTTTAATCTCCAAAAACAGTTACTATTTTTACGTGTAGTTTACCACTAAACTGTGTGTAGTCGGCCCACAAACTGCTGTTTGACAGTTAATGCGGCCCTCCAGCAGAAAAGTTTGGAGACCCCGGATATAGATAATAATGGGGCAAATTTTGTAACACAAGCGTGTCGTGAGAATTTACCAAGTCCTTTCACGTAAAGTCATATTCGCCTTATACAGTAAAAAAGATATATTCCCTCATGTAGTCCAACAATAAAACCGTTTGTGGGATTTTTAAGTCACTATTTTTTTTTCTTAAATTTAACTATCCCGACCAATTAATGACAACATATTCGTGATGTTTTCCTTCGAAGAAGGAGAGTATTGCATTTCTTTGACTCAGCGTATGTTGATGTAAGTCTGTTAGTCTGTTTGTTTCTATGGTCTGTTGATGAATGTCTGTGTATGGAGAAATGGGATCATGTAAGTCTGTTAGTCTGTTTGTTTCTATGGTCTGTTGATGAATGTCTGTGTATGGAGAAATGGGATGATGTAAGTCTGTTAGTCTGTTTGTTTCTATGGTCTGTTCTATGAATGTCAGTGTATGGAGAAATGGGATGATGTAAGTATGTTAGTCTGTTTGTTTCTATGGTCTGTTCTATGAATGTCAGTGTATGGAGAAATGGGATGATGTAAGTATGTTAGTCTGTTTGTTTCTCTGGTCTGTTCTATGAATGTGTGTGGCAATAAGGGCTGGGGGGCGGGAGGTCGTCATAATGCGGCTTATCATTTATCACCTCAGGGCGTCGGCACGTAAGGGGGCTGAGGGGGGGGGGCCTGGTATCATTATGGATCTGTCCGGTAGGAATCAAACGCCAAGCGGCTTAATGCGACAATGGGGCGTTTCATGCGGCGCGTGCTGCGATGCCTTTTTATCGCACCTAATAAGATTGATGTTGTGACTAATAGAGGCGATCAAACACGCTCAATTAGTCCAGCTGCCATCGATGAATGCCTTTGTGTGCTGGTGTCAGTGTGTCTTTGTGTGTGTGAGACAGGGTGTGTGTGTGTGTGTTTGTTTGAAAGAGAGAGTGTGTGTGAAGAGTGTGTTTCCAACGTGCACCGACAGCAGCGGTATTTTTTTTTAAATTTAATTCTTTCAATTTGCCCTGGTGCAGATCCCACAAGCAAGGCCTGAAAAATCATTCCATGCACACCATGGTGCGTAAAAGTATGCCACGTTTCCTCAATGCGATTCTATCGTTTACTTTGAACTTAAGACGAAATCTGGGCTGTAGTGTAATTTATAGTGCCTTTATTGGGACTAAGAAAATTGCCCTTGTATTCTGTATGCCTTTTTTATTTCTTTTTGCTGATTGATACAATCGAAGCCGTAACTCCTGTGTGATAATGGTTCACAGAGACACACTGACACCATGTCAAGGGAAACAACTGGGTTTTGGCGACAACTTGCATCGTCAGTTTATATTTTAGTTCATGAATTTCGTCAACAGTTGCCTCAAAAGAAATTCGTGATATATTTATATGGCTTTTTCCCGTGATAACTGAGAACAATCTTATCTTTGTTAAAAAAAAAGGAGTATTTTTTAAATTCAGACTTTTGCTCGATGCTCAAAAGATGATATGAAGATCGGCTTTAAAAAAAGAACAAAAAAGAAAAACAATATGATTTCTTCGAGAGTGGTACCAGGAGTGGGTCGACAATACGACTGCTAAGGGGGTACTCGCTAACGTGTCCAGGCCAAGTCGATCAGACCAGTGGTGGAGTTTGAGTCGCAAACAACAAAGAGTTGAGTGACTCGAATGCGAGCAGAGCACTGCCCAACAAACTCATATTTCAATAGGCTAGACCATAACAGTGGCTCGAATGCGAACAGAGCACTGCCCAACTAACTCATATTTCAACAGGCTAGACCATAACAGTGACTCGAATGCGAACAGAGCACTGCCCAACTAACTCATATTTCCACAGGCTAGACCATAACAGTGACTCGAATGCGAACAGAGCACTGCCCAACTAATTCATATTTCAACAGACTAGCCTCTAGACCATAACAGTGACTCGAATGCGAACAGAGCACTGCCCAACTAACTCATATTTCAAGAGGCTAGACCATAACAGTGACTCGAATGCGAACAGAGCACTGCCCAACTAACTCATATTTCAACAGACTAGCCTCTAGACCATAACAGTGACTCAAATGCGAACAGAGCACTGCCCAACTAACTCATATTTCAACAGACTAGACCATAACAGTGACTCGAATGCGAACAGAGCACTGCCCAACTAACTCATATTTCAACAGACTAGACCATAACAGGGACTCGAACTGCCGTCATCGCAGCCAAGCCTCTGAAACATTACTATACTTGCAAATTTTGTGTCCCGCGCTAGACATAGCCGGGGAGGTTATGGAGGCAAAAGAGTCTCATGTGAAGACAATGTTATATGGCACTGCTCAGCAGATGAAGCAGGATGCCGTGAAGACAATGTTATATGGCACTGCCCAGCAGATGAAGCAGGTTGCCGTGAAGACAATGTTATATGGCACTGCCCAGCAGATGAAGCAGGTTGCCGTGAAGACAATGTTATATGGCACCACTCAGCAGATGAAGCAGGTTGCCGTGAAGACAATGTTATATGGCACTGCCCAGCAGATGAAGCAGGTTGCCGTGAAGACAATGTTATATGGCACTACTCAGCAGATGAAGCAGGTTGCCGTGAAGACAATGTTATATAGCACTACTCAGCAGATGAAGCAGGTTGCCGTGAAGACAATGTTATATGGCACTACTCAGCAGATGAAGCAGGTTGTCGTGAAGACAATGTTATATGGCACTGCCCAGCAGATGAAGCAGGTTGCCGTGAAGACAATGTTATATGACACCACTCAGCAGATGAAGCAGGTTGCCGTGAAGACAATGTTATATGGCACTACTCAGCAGATGAAGCAAGTTGCCGTGAAGACAATGTTATATGGCACTGCTCAGCAGATGAAGCAAGTTGCCGTGAAGACAATGTTATATGGCACTACTCAGCAGATGAAGCAAGTTGCCGTGAAGACAATGTTATATGGCACTACTCAGCAGATGAAGCAAGTTGCCGTGAAGACAATGTTATATGGCACTGCCCAGCAGATGAAGCAGGTTGCCGTGAAGACAATGTTATAAGGCACTGCTCAGCAGATGAAGCAGGTTGCCGTGAAGACAATGTTATATGGCACTACTCAGCAGATGAAGCAGGTTGCCGTGAAGACAATGTTATATGGCACTACTCAGCAGATGAAGCAGGTTGCCCAGATATTAGCCAAGACCTTAAGAGACTAAATCTCAGGCCAAAAGAACATGTAGAAGTAGAAGACTTCTTCATGATCACTTTTTTTTGTTTACAAAGCTTAAAATAGTAGGTTTGTGACGCACTAAGTTCTAAGTAGACATAGAATAAACCGTGGGCTATGTTAGTAAACAATTAGCATGGTGATCGAATGGTGATTGGTTGGGACTATAGTGGAGATTGTCGAGCCCAACAAATGTACACGCAGTTATGTCTAACAGTCTAATCTTTGTCCAGTTGGTCATGTCTAATTATTGTCCACATTGTCACGTCTAGCCATTGTCCAGAGTGTCACGTCTAGCCATTGTCCAGATTTTCACGTCAAGCCATTGTCCAGATTGTAACGTCAAGCCATTGTCCAGATTGTCACGTTTAGACCTTGTCCAGATTTTCACGTCAAGCCATTTTCCAGATTGTAACGTCAAGCCATTATCCAGATTGTCACGTCTGTCATTGTCCAGATTTTCACGTAAAGCCATTGTCCAGATTGTAACATCAATCCATTGTCAAGATTGTCACATCAAGCCATTGTCCAGATTGTCACGTCAAGCCATTATCCAGATTGTCATGTCAAGCCATTGTCCAGATTTTCACGTCAAGCCATTATCCAGATTGTAACATCAATCCATTGTCCAGATTGTCACATCTAGCCATTGTCCAGATTGTCACGTCAAGCCATTATCCAGATTGTCACGTCAAGCTATTATCCAGATTGTCACGTCTAGCCATTGTCCAGATTTTCACGTCAAGCCATTATCCAGATTGTAACATCAATCCATTTTCCAGATTGTCACGTCTAGCCGTTATCCAGATTGTCACGTCAAGCTATTATCCAGATTGTAGCATCTAATCATGGCCTAGGGCCTAGAGCGTCTCGGCTAATCTTTTCCCCAGGTCACCTGCATGCATGTGGCGTGAAACATGTCACCTGGAAGGCTGGGATGTGAACATATTTTGTCCCACCTGTCCGATTCGTCCACCAATTAGCAAAAAATCCGAATAGTCTTAAGTGACGTGATGCCTGCTATATGATTCATTATTTTTTATCCACGGTCAGACCTTGTGCCGCAAGGTCATATCAAACTCTATAACTTCTGTTGTTTCCATTAAATTGGTGGTTGTCGGGACTCGAAATGTGAACACAATTTTAAGATATATTCATTAAACTGGAAAGATTTACTATTCACTATAAAAAAAAGAAACAACAAAAAACAATAACAAAAAAACAATGGCATTTGTCAAGGTTGTAAACATTTCCATTTACCATACAAAAAAAACAAACAACAACAACAAAGTTTAAAAAAAATAAAAATAATAATAATAATTTAATTGCTTATTTCTTTCTTAGTTGAGAGCGTGGAGCGGTTTTCAAACGAGTAACATCTCCACTAGTTTCTTGTCTTTACCTTTATGGTCTCAATGTTGTGTTCGTGACTATGTGTCTCTGGACCAGTACATGACTCAGACATTCTATTTAAAGCAGTAAACAAGAGTGACTCCTTTCCTGTTCCTTTACGTCTCAATTATTCACTCGCAACTCATTCACGCACACACTCCCCCCCTCCCTCTCACCACACGTGTGTATATCAATCTCAAGCAGTAATGAATAAGTTTCAAATGGTCCCCAGAAATGTTTTCAAATGGCCCTGTTGGTAGACGCAAATTGACAAAAGCCCAGGGTACGGCGTGGCATCCACTATCCACGGATGGCTTTCGCCTGCCCTGCTAATATCCTCTTGATGTTTCCTGTTACACTCACCGTGGGTCTATCAAACATGTTTCACACATATGTGACCGGTTACCCGGCAGCCTCAAAAATAAATAATTTCTCCGTATGTTAACAAACAGCCCGGCACTTTTGGTTTCGTTTTAACGTCTTCCGTGGCCCACGAGCACGGACCACCTCGCCGAGCATCGGTGTTTATCCCATTTGCTTCTCTTTGAACATTTAGACTCTCGCTAGCGCCTCGGCTGTGGAACTAAGTGAGGCAGCAAAGCGAGAATTCGAAGGGGTGGCGGTAGCCAGTTTATGATGCAGATTCATTAGAATGCGAGGCGTCAACGGTCCTCATTTATTTATAGTTGGTAACTGTCATATATATTTTGTGAAAGGACCAATTCATTTTTTCACCTTAAATTTTGTTTTAAAATTTCATTTAACGTTCTATTAAAAAAAATAAAAAATTAAAAAAAAACACCTGGAAAATTCTTTTCGCGCATTTTCATTTTATGTTATATTTTATCGAAGTACTGTACTTCATTTTATTTTATTAAAAATACCAATAACTGAAAAAGAAATGAACATTTAAGTTCAAGTGGATACTTAATTTTGTATATTTCAATTTACATTAATTTTAACAGCTATAATCATTTTTTATAAGATTTAGCTAGACCCAATAGCCATAACTTCGTTCCACAGTAGTTACAAATAAGCGTAATGGAAAACGATGCATTCAAAAACGTATTGTAAAAAGTCTACCCCAATGACATGCACATGTTTGAGAAACGCCGGGCTGCCCTAAAGCTCAACCATATTAGTGGAGATGGAGAACAAAAAAGTATGTGAGTCAAAGCAATGGGCGTGTGAGTTTGAATTTAGGACTGTGTGGGGGTGGGGTGGTGGGGCGTTATCCAGGGGTCCGGTGGGGCGTTGCTCGGGGTTTCCATGTATACACCAAACAGGAAACGATTGACTGTCATGTTTATTTACCCTCGCGACTCCCTCCACTTTTTTTTAAAAATCCCTAACGAGAGCGTTATTCTATTCTTTTTCAGACTTGTCCTATCTCGTGGACACACATTTTTTTGTTACCTATCTAATCTCCGCTAAGGCCGACAGTGACTTTTTATTTTTAGCAAGCCCCCTAATCCGAGCTTATCAAACGTAAGCCTTCCTCTCTGTCAATTTCACATCACAAATTCTAACTGTCATCAGTTCCGAGTAACGAGTTCACTATTCCGGAAACATGACGTCATTCATGTTTTCTCCTAACGTAGTGACAACTTTTTTTCAAAAAAAAATGAAGTCAAGTATGACCCAATATCTTGTTTTATGAGTTGGGCACTTCCAAAGGCGTATCCCATGTAGGCCAAGAGATGTGATGTTCCCACATTCCGACCCTGGACTCTACTCAAACCCCCCTTCGGAACTTTCCCTCCTCCATTACCTGCTTATTTCTTCAACTCTCCAACAGCCGTGGTATCGCATCGAATTCCCGTCCCACCCCACACACACGCCTCTCTCTCTCCCCCTTCATGTACGCCTAACCTTTCTTACCAAGCCCCTTGGGATGGGGCTGGCCGTCCCCTGCTTCTCGGCTCTCGCCCCTATCTATCCCAACTCCTCCAAGGTTGCTTTATCTACCGGGCAACTCCCTCAGTTTGTATATTCAACAGAGCTGCAACAGGGCGCCCAGTTAGCAGGGGAAATAATGGCGTCTTTTTTGTTTCTGACGAATGTTTGTGGAAGATAACATTTCAGCTTGTTAAAAATGTTATAGTTATATTTTAAACCCATGAACGTTTTAGTGAGTCTTTACGAATGTTGGTTAGAGTCTTAGGCAAGGAGTCGAGTTCGTAAAAAATTACTTCGCTACAATAATATTGAAAACGAACGGTTTCTTAGTGAATTACTTTTCCGAATAAGAAAAGAACAAAATAATTCTCCAACTCTAATGGCAGCAAAGTAGTCGATTATCATTGGCATATAAGGATAAAGTATCGAAGTGGAATATTGGCTAGACTGGTGCTAATGTTTACATCAGTCCAAGGAACATCTTTGTCAAGGTCATATAGTGAGTCCATCAGTGGGGGTGGTGTTGCCCCCTGGGGGGTGATGTGGTCCCGATGTGGTCCTGTAGCAAATGTTTAAAATCATAGTTACACACACACGCTTTCTTCTTTTCCGTGGCTATTTTTTACCTGTGACTATTTTTGCCTGTAACCGCACCGCTCCGTACTGAATGCTGTACTTGGTTGTTGAGCGCAGTCACTCCATGGGGAGCTCTTCGGGTCCGTGGCAACTGAGCTGTAATGGCCACTGCCAAATTTATATTTGTTTTTTTTTAAAAAAAGATTTTTTTGGTATTTTGTAAAATAAAAATAAACAGTGTTTACGGGTTGTGTCTAACCATGCTCCTCGGTCGCGTCCCCTTGTTATCACGTTTAGAAGACCTTTGCCCACAACAAAACCTACAGCAATTTCCGTCACCAGCCAGTGTTTTGAAACGTGTTTTAAACGCGTTACCGCGCAGGGTCACACGGACCAGAGAAAGGAACATAACTCTTGATACCGCGTGGCTCACTCACTGATAACCTCCCCATTGTTCGGGAGACCGATGACATTTTCCATGTGTTTGTCAGGACTCCACCTCGCTTATTTCGGGGGGAGGGGGTATCCTGTGATGGGGTTAATGCAACCCCACTTATCTCTTCATTTATACCGGTCGTCCTGTCAGTATTGGGCCCCCCTCCCTCCCACCCACCCACCGGCACCACCTGTGTTGCGCCCTCGTTTGCTGGAAAAGAAAAAAACACCAACTATAATAGCCGAGTCAAGGACTCTGTTTTAACTACTATTTTTTGATTTCCTCGCCTCTTTCTCTTCTCACAGCACAGCACTCTAGCTGAGTATAAACAAATTAAAATCTGCTTGCCAGCAAGACTGGTTAGAACCATTTGTTGAAACAGACTGTCGTGGAGGTAAAGAAGACTCGTTGGACACACTAAACCAGGGGTCGCGAAATTTTTTGTCTGAAAGAGCAATAAACACCACATATTTGAAAAGTACATACATTATGTTAAAAACTAAAAATTCAAGTAAATGTGTGCATTTTGTGTATTTTCAACTCCAACACTAAAAGTGCAATAATTATGTCTCTGAATTCTTTTTAATAACATTGGTTTGCTTTGTTTTATATGTAATATCAAATGAGTCTGAATTTAATTTTAAAAACTAATCATTTGTCTGAGAGCCAGATGCAGCCATCAATAGAGAGACATCTAGCTCGCGAGCCATGGTTTCCCGACCCCTGCAATACACTGTACATTTTAAAAGATGGGAATATATGTCTTATATACTGAGTCATATGCTAGGAATCGTCACAGATCGTCACACTGACACATACTCAGTATATTCTCAGCATGTTTCATGGTGATAGGCGAGTGAATGTCGACAAAAGTAGAACCGGGGTTTCATCAACCGGAGCTAAAAAAGTGGAGTGTGACGACATCCAATTGAATTTGTCATTTCTGAAACCGGAAAACTTCACATATCATGACGCAATATTACTATTTTTAGACAAAGTATCGGTAGTACAATTTTTTAAGCATAAATATAATATAGATATAAAAATAACTTTGAAAAAAAAATGTAGGGACAATAAATTGGTAGCAAGTCTCGGTCAAGTCCTCTGAGCTGACGCTAATTCGCGAAGAATCATCGAAGATCTGTAGTGATCTTTATAAAGCGAATATCCGGGTATTTGACTGAAATCCCGGCTGAATAGTAGAATGTTCTTTAAATAGATTTCCACCATGAAATGACAAGGCCAAATAGATTTACATTCGAGTTTCTTGTGTTTTCTGAACTCTCTATTACAATACTCATTTATCATGTTGTTGTAAATGCAAACATTCGTCTGCACGTGCGAAGGTTCCTACCCACCGACTACGCCCATGAAAGGGACCCGCCATGACGATCATCGTTATCATCGCGGGCGTCTCAGCGGAGTAGCAATTACCCATGGTACCCAAAACATACACAACTCCCCCCGTGAATGTCTTGAGGCGGCCCCGGGGCGACAGCTGCGTCCGTGGATGTGGATGTAGTCGAGATGACCTTTCCGTGGATAATTAACTTGTAAGTGCCCCGTTAGCTGATACATCCCACCATGCCGCGCAGAGTCAAACACAATTACCTCCCATGTTCATGGTTTACCCATGTACTATCATGGCAGTAGCGAGCTTCCCAGTTCGGAAAAAGAAAAAGTAACCATATCATTTGATATCGAGGGTCCCAGGCCAATGGACCCCGAGTCGCGAGCGGATCCTCAAACGGTTCAATATATCCCTCATTCGGGATCAAGTTTAAAAAATTGCTGTCAGGTGAGTACTAGTGTAAAGAAAAACTTTATTAAAAGA
The DNA here is from genome assembly GCA_944989445.1 of Ampullaceana balthica. NCBI lineage: Eukaryota > Metazoa > Mollusca > Gastropoda > Lymnaeidae > Ampullaceana > Ampullaceana balthica. Next base: position 88,899 of record CALYLW010001597.1, on the reverse strand, counting down.
ACGAAGTTGCTGTTACAAAATCCGGAAGAAAAAAAGGTTTTTTCTCAGAAAGGTTCCACAGGAGGGCGTGTCTTGGTTTTGGCACCACGCCCCTCCCCACCCATTCCACCCCGCCCGCTTCCCCCACTCATGGAAATAAACTTTTTACTAAATTTAGAGAGAAGTTGCCTTCATAGCTCAAATATTCAAGTTTGCTTTTGTCCCCCCGTGTATGTGCATGTGTGAGCTGGGGGTGGGGGCAAAATTGTTGTACTGCCAGGGTTGACGCTAACCACAGCTACTACGCCACTATGAAATACTTACTTCATTTACGACATTTGGGAGGATGATAGAAATGGCCAGATGGCCAGATTGATCACTGGCCTGGTATCCAAAACCGTCAACCTCTGGTCATTGTTGTATGGGCAGTTGGGCACCGCCCAACATTGTTGTATGGGCAGTTGGGCACCGCCCAACATTGTTGTATGGGCAGTTGGGCACCGCCCAACATTGTTGTATGGGCAGTTGGGCACCGCCCAACATTGTTGTATGGGCAGTTGGGCACCGCCCAACATTGTTGTATGGGCAGGTGGGCACCGCCCAACATTGTTGTATGGGCAGTTGGGCACCACCCAACATTGTTGCATGGGCAGTTGGGCACCACCCAACATTGTTGTATGGGCAGTTGGGCACCACCCATTCTATGTTCAGCGACCGTGGCTACAATTTATAGTTTAAATTGTAACTTTTCCAAAAAGTCTAGCGAAACTGGATTTTGGTTACTTTTCATGTTACCAAACAGGATCGGAAATGAAGGGAATCTTGCTTTATAGTTTTCTGACGAGGAAAGCACGAAGCACCCATGTAGGGTATTTCAGAAGTGTTCACATCGTGTAAATAAATATGCAAATGAGTAGTGCGACTTCCGGCACATAACAATAATAATAAAATGGCGGGTCTCAGGGTGAACTTTGGCTTGGCTTGCCTACTATTAATAAATAAACAAGTGAACCCACACCATACACTTCATTGTCGAGGAGGATGTCACATACATTGATGACAATCATTAAGTATATTATTCATACTAACATTTATATCGAAGTGCAAAACTAAAAAAAATATGTATGTCAAAATTGAAAGGATTTGACGAGAGTGTGGAGCCTTTCTCCATTTACAAAGAAAGACCGGATACGTGCTTCATGGCAACTCTGGTGTCCATGGTTAAGGAAATAAAACAAACAGAAGCCAAGATACGATAAACCTGGTGTCTTTATCTAATAAAAACATGTGTTATATCAATAATCCGTAGACGTAGACCGTTAACTATCGAACTGGTCGTTTTTGCATTAATCATTAAACAACTGCACATTGTTGTTAAGCTTTATAACGGTGAAACAATTTTTTTTTACCCATAAAAATAATCTTGCACCTGTCGCTGATGCAGCCGACAACTCCTCACTTCTAACCACGAAACTTAAAGATTTGGGAAACACTGTTCTAAGGTCATCATAAACTAGACGGAAAAATCGGTCATCTTCGACTTGATCCCTGGCCAGGAGATGGGGTCAAGCTGCCATTCACCTCGTGGTTTACTCAAGATTACATCAAAGTCTTAGAAATTTTTTGGTACGCCACCAGAAAACATGATTATTATCTCCGACATCCCGTCTTCCAGATCGTCTTGAACGAATTCGAGTTCCAGATTTAAGAGACATCAATAATTACGGAAGCTTTACAATAAGACTACTGAACGGAATAATCCCAACTTATAATAAGACACATAACGAGAAATAAGGGCCCTTACACCCGTGTTAATGTTAAGCTCTGTGGCGCTACGACTGCGTTTACTCTTTTGATCAGAGGCGTAGCTAGGATATTTGACAAGCTTTAAATCTGGAGTGCACCCCTCACCCTAACACACAAAAACATTTAATTACCATATTACCTTTGTTTACTTATCATAATGTGAAGCTGTAAGCTTCATTTTGGCGCCACTTACCATGACCTGGAGACATATGTACCCCTTGATTTCCTTAGCTACACCTCTGCTTATGACTTGAAAACAAAACTTTAAAAAACAAACAAACAAAAACCAGATATTTTAAATTTTAAGCTGAGAAAAGATTTATCCATGAGAGTAAAATATTATTTTTTCAAAACTATATATTTTTTTAAAAATTAAATAATTTAATATCGCCATCGTGGAAATGAGATAAAATTAAGCCCGCCATCCATCGATTGACTTATTGTCTTCTCTTAGGTAACGACTCGACATGCCCCCGGGCCTCCCCCCCCCCATCCCCTCACAGTGATACACTGATGAAGGGCCGGGCTGTAGAGCTGTGGCGCGCGCGGGGCGGGGGCGCCCTCTTACATCTCATTAAATCCAACTCATCCGCAATTCTTAAACCTCGATCGACACTGTCTCCAGGGGCGGCCACCTGCCAATAAGGGAGCTGATTTATTCCCGGCTGGCTCGTATTTACCCTCGAATAAATTTCCCATCAATTTTTGTGTGTGTGCGTGTGTGTTGGTTATCAAACCCCTTCTGTTTCAGCTTGATCCATTGACTTGAGAGAAGAGGGGTGGGAGGGGGGACACGGCAGTGGCGTATCTAGTGGGAAATTCTCGAGGAGAGATGAGGTTGCATGTCGAAGCATTGAACCCCTTTTTTTATCATTGATATTAAATATTATACAATAGATCAATCAACAATAAAATATGATTTCAGAGTCAACAGCCGCCACTCCCCCTCCCCCCGGCCACACACACACTTTTTTTAATACTAAAAATCGAACGTAGATTAAATTTCCAATTTTATTTAAAATGTTATCACTAAGTACTCAAAGTATTGGACTCGTCCATTTATTCTAAATACCCCGCGATACTGAAGTTAACAAACCCGAAACTCTTGTATGTCATAGAAACTAAGACATTTTAAAAATATTCTTAAACTCGTTCAAAATGTAAAGCATTAAAATATTTGTATATTAGTCTGAAAATAATCACATACTACTGGCCTGCTTGTTATTAAAAAAATAATAATAATAATTAACTAGGCTTCATCGATAGAATTTTTCTTCTTTTTTTTTGTGTATGGATATATCAAAGAATTATTACCTGTGAGATAATAGTATTCTGAATTTATTCTACGGATTTAACAGCAAGTTAAGAGTCATCTTTATTTACATTTACCTTAAAACGATTTTAATAATAATAATAATAATAATAATAATAATAATAATAATAATAGTAATAATAATAATGATAATAATAATGATAATAATAATAATAATGATAATAATAATAATAATAATAATAATAATAATAATAATAATCATAATCATAATAATAATACATTGATAATTTACATAGCGCTGTATCCCAGCATGGAGCCGGGCTCACAGCGCTTTACATGGAGATAATAACATACATATAATAATTGAATAAACATTCATATCATAATAACCACATAAATGACAGTACGTTATACATAAGCTACGTTAATCATTCTGTATAGAATGAGCGCCTGTAATGTATAGTATAAGTCACGTTTATAAAAGATTGTTAGTTTAATAAATTAGCAGGGATCGTATATTTGTTTTATTATTGTGGAGTCAGTTACTTTTTTATTAGGGCTGTTAACGATTAATTAAAATTTAATCTTTAACTTTTGAAAAAATTAACGATTAATTAATCGTTAATTTCGATTAAAGTCAAAAAATGAAATATATGGTGTCATAAGTAGCATTTATTAAACGTACTTGTCGAAAATCTAAATAACACTGGAACGTCTTCTTTATATGAGATCTTTTAACCGAGAACGCAAACTGATAAGTGTATTGACATTATTCGGTTCAAGAGATGAGCGGGTCTTATTGACAATATAAAGAGCCGAGCTGAACAATCGTTCGCATAGCTTTAGAATGTCTCAGCTGAAGTTTCTGATTCTGTAGTGGATGTTTGGTTTCCAGGTGATATGTAAGTGAAGTGTTAAAACCATGGTAGCAATGTTCCCTTTATAATCACCGCGCAGCAAATTTTGTAAAATAATGAACAAAAAATGGACTTCATGCAACTTTGCACAAATTTTTTTTTAAAACTTTGCACACGGACCAACGAAGCTTAGACTTAGGGGGAACATTGAATGGTAGCCAAACGATTTCTCTCAATGGACACATAACCTTTATCAACATTTTGAACAGTCACGTCAGTCAATAGTTTAAAACAAAAATGTGCGTGTAATCGTCCGGAAATTAGTTTATATTTATCGGCCAAAATAGTTTTCTTTTTGACTTCCAGTACAATTATAAGTGGTGGGTCGATTAATCGTTAAAAAAAATTTAATCGTTAAAATTTTTTAACGATTAATCTAGAGATTAATCGATAATTTCTGCAGCCCTATTTTTTATTTATCTTGTTGTGCGACCCATGTAAGCGAGCCAGTTTATTAAAACTATTGTTATTTACACCTGCACATTAAATTAATTACACCTGCGGTTCGTAGCACATACAATCATAAAACAATCACAAACTAATAAACACATACAATCATAAAACAATCACAAACTACTAAACACATACAATCATAAAACAATCACAAACTACTAAACACATACAATCATAAAACATAACATAAACTACTAAACACATACAACCCCACCCCACCCCCTCTCCCCAGAACACACACACACGCACATACACACACACACGCACACACAACAAACACACAATCCAAACAAAACGTAAAAGCTAATAATTGATTCCAATCGCGTGGTTCACAGCAAGTAGACGTCACCGACTTGGGTGTTCAGGACGAGTCCATTTATCTGCCGGACGGGACTGGAGATCTTTTCGATTACCAGTGCAGCCAAGTTATCGTTAAGTAAGCAGCTTATTTCTCATCGAGACGACTTTCTAAGACTTATTGGGGCATTAACCTGGGGGAGATGGCTATGGGGACCGTTGCCTTAGTCTGGAACAGCGGTTCCAAATTTGTGGGGTGCACGAAAAATACCTGGGTAGTCTATAAAAAAATCTAAATAAGTTAATTGATTGTTTCTCACCGGGATTAGCTTTCAAGTTTTTGTGCTTTGTTATACTTCCATAACTAACATTTTATAATGGTTCAATAACTAACATTTTATAATGTTTCCATAACTAACATTTTATAATGGTTCCATAACTAACATTTTATAATGGTTCCATAACTAACATTTTATAATGGTTCCATAACTAACATTTTATAATGGTTCCATAACTAACATTTTATAATGGTTCCATAACTAACATTTTATAATGGTTCCATAACTAACATTTTGTAATGGTTCCATAACTAACATTTTGTAATGGTTCCATAACTAACATTTTGTAATGGCTCCATAACTAACATTTTATAATGGTTCCATGACTAACATTTTATAATGGTTCCATGACTAACATTTTGGAATTAGGCCTGTCAACTGGTACCCATCTACCGAGCAATTACCCGTGTAGTAAAATTGACCACCGGGTACCCGTGAATATATTACTGCAATTACTACCAACGGTGGTCGAACTGGGGCTCTTCTGTGTTCACTTTTCGGCTCGCGAACAATTTATCAAATTAAAACTTTTCGTTTGAGATTTATGCTGTGAAAAATGTTTAACATGCAAACGCTTAAAAAGAAATAACTTTCAACCGGAAATAAAACACGGTCCCCAAAAACTACAATGTGCTGTTATATAACCTTTTGTATTGGAACATGAAACAAAAATCACTGAACACAAAAAAAGGTTTTGGTTCTTGGACTTGTTCCAATAAGGAAAATAGACAGCAACGCAGACAATTAGGAAGGTCAGAAAATGACAGAAATGACATTGCCGCAAAAATTGACAATGTTGTTTATCTAATCCCCCCCAAACCCCACTCATTTATTTCTCCACTCCTATCTCAAACCATACGTTAAAACAAATTCACTGTAGTTAAAAATATAAATGCTGGGGGGCTGGGTCCAATGAGTGGGGGCAAGTGCCGGAAAGTTTGGTTAATATTACAACAGTTGTCAGCTATGAACTAGAAATTACCGGCCATACGATTACCACCCTTTATCTTTAAAAGACTTTTTTTAGCGAATTTTTTATTTTTTTTGTAAACATTCACTTCGGCACCCCTCACTCATCGTTTTTACACCACTGAACTATAGTAGCTATTCAATGTCATCATTTTCAAAATTTGGACGGGTACCCGGGCAGCTTTTTTAAAACAATTTTGACAGCCTTATTTGTAATACTTCCGTAACTAACATTTTTTAAATGTTCCAAAACTAACATTTTGTAATCCATAAAATAACATCTTGTAATGCTTCCATAACTAAAATTTTGTAATGATTCCATAACCAACATTCGGTACGCGTCCATAATTGCCATCTCTTGACAAGCTAGTCAACAGAATGACGTAAGTCGTTACATGGATTAAAGATGAGTACTATCCGTGTTTAAAAAAAAACGTTTTTAAAATTTAACAGGGGAGTGGTGACGTGGGTGGGAAGACGTATTTCCCTGAATGCTAATGGCGGGGTGGGTGGGTTGGGGGCTAACAGAGCATGGGGGCTAACGGAGGATGGGGGCTAACAGAGGATGGGGGCTAATGGTGACATTTAAGCTGAAGTTTTGGCATGACGTGTGACAAGGGGAGACCAACGTGCCGTGTTTACAAATAGAACGTTGACGAATGGACAGAACGAATGAAAACATACGCCCCGAGTTGAATTTCAATTTCAGTTGCCGTTATGTTAACCTGGGAGGCTGTGCCGTTATGTTAACCTGGGAGGCTGTGCCGTTATGTTAACCTGGGAGGCTGTGCCATTATGTTAACCTGGGAGGCTGTGCCGTTATGTTAACCTGGGAGGCTGTGCCGTTATGTTAACCTGGGAGGCTGTGCCGTTATGTTAACCTGGGAGGCTGTGCCGTTATGTTACCCTGGGAGGCTGTGCCGTTATGTTAACCTGGGAGGCTGTGCCGTTATGTTAACCTGGGAGGCTGTGCCGTTATGTTAACCTGGGAGGCTGTGCCGTTATGTTAACCTGGGAGGCTGTGCCGTTATGTTAACCTGGGAGGCTGCGCCGTTATGTTAACCTGGGAGGCTGTGCCGTTATGTTAACCTGGGAGGCTGTGCCGTTATGTTAACCTGGGAGGCTGTGCCGTTATGTTAACCTGGGAGGCTGTGCCGTTATGTTAACCTGGGAGGCTGTGCCGTTATGTTAACCTGGGAGGCTGTGCCGTTATGTTAACCTGGGAGGCTGTGCCGTTATGTTAACCTGGGAGGCTGTGCCGTTATGTTAACCTGGGAGGCTGTGCCGTTATGTTAACCTGGGAGACTGTGCCGTTATGTTAACCTGGGAGGCTGTGCCGTTATGTTAACCTGGGAGGCTGTGCCGTTATGTTAACCTGGGAGGCTGTGCCGTTATGTTAACCTGGGAGGCTGTGTCGTTATGTTAACCTGGGAGGCTGTGTCGTTATGTTAACCTGGGAGGCTGTGCCGTTATGTTAACCTGGGAGGCTGTGCCGTTATGTTAACCTGGGAGGCTGTGCCGTTATGTTAACCTGGGAGGCTGGAGTAGTCACTCTGAGCAATTATCAAAAACAGTTCCATTATTTTTTCTCCGCCCAATCCGCATTTTTTTATAATCTACTTTGAATTTCTATCTTTTAGTACATTGCCCAAGTTTAGAACGTGGCCCAAGTTTAGAACGTGGCCCAAGTTTAGAACGTGACCAAAGTTTAGAACGTGACCCAAGTTTAGAACGCGGCCCAAGTTTAGAACATGGCCCAAGTTTAGAATGTGACCCAAGTCTAGAACGCGGCCCAAATTTAGAACGTGGCCCAAGTTTAGAATGTGACCCAAGTTTAGAACGTGGCCCAAGTTTAGAACGTGGCCCAAATTTAGAACGTGGCCCAAGTTTAGAACGCGGCCCAAATTTAGAAATGGCCCAAGTTTAGAATGTGACCCAAGTTTAGAATGTGGCCCAAGTTTAGAACGTGGACCAAGTATAGAACGTGGCCCAAGTTTAGAATGTGGCCCAAGTTTAGAATGTGACCCAAGTTTAGAATTTGACCCAAGTTTAGAATGTGACCCAAGTTTAGAATGTGACCCAAGTTTAGAACGCGGCCCAAGTTTAGAATGTGACCCAAGTTTAGAATGTGGCCCAATTTTAGAATGTGACCCAAGTTTAGAATGTGACCCAAGTTTAGAATGTGACCCAAGTTTAGAATGTGACCCAAGTTTAGAATGTGACCCAAGTTTAGAATGTGGCCCAAGTTTAGAATGTGACCCAAGTTTAGAATGTGACCCAATTTTATAATGTGACCCAAGTTTAGAATGTGACCCAAGTTTAGAAATGGCCCAAGTTTAGAATGTGACCCAAATTTAGAAATGGCCCAAGTTTAGGACGTGGCCCAAGTTTAGAAATGGCCCAAGTTTAGAACGTGGCCCAAATTTAGAAATGGCCCAAGTTTAGAACGTGGCCCAAGTTTAGAATGTGACCCAAGTTTAGAATGTGGCCCAAGTTAAGAACGTGGCCCAAATTTAGAAATGGCCCAAGTTTAGAACGGGGCCCAAGTTTAGAACGTGACCCAAGTTTAGAACGTGGCCCAATTTAGAATGTGGCCCAAGTTAAGAAATGGCCCAAGTTTAGAATGTGACCCAAGTTTAGAACGTGGCCCAAATTTAGAAATGGCCCAAGTTTAGAACGTGGCCCAAATTTAGAAATGGCCGAAGTTTAGAAATGGCCCAAGTTTAGAAATGGCCCAAGTTTAGAATGTGAGCCAAGTTTAGAACGTGGTCCAAATTTAGAAATGGCCAAGTTTAGAACGTGGCCCAAATTTAGAAATGGCCCAAGTTTAGAATGTGGCCAAAATTTAGAAATGGCCCAAGTTTAGAACGTGGCCCAAATTTAGAAATGGCCCAAGTTTAGAACGTGGCCCAAGTTTAGAACGCGGCCCAAATTTAGAACGTGGCCCACGTTTAGAACGTGGCCCAAGTTTAGAACGTGGCCCAAGTTTAGAACGTGGCCCACGTTTAGAACGCGGCCCAAATTTAGAAATGGCCCAAGTTTAGAATGTGACCCAAGTTTAGAACGTGGCCCAAGTTTAGAACGTGGCCCAAGTTTAGAACGTGGCCCAAGTTTAGAATGTGGCCCAAGTTTAGAAATGGCCCAAGTTTAGAATGTGACCCAAGTTTAGAACGTGGCCCAAGTTTAGAACGTGGCCCAAGTTTAGAACGTGGCCCAAGTTTAGAACGTGGCACAACCTTAGATGACTAATTGATTATATATATACGACGACACAAAAACTCGGAAACATTGTTTATAAATTTAAGGAAATCGCTTTAATTATGTACTATGTACATGATGTCACATACTAGAACCCGGGTCCCTAAGGGGGTCGCAACTGGTTTTCTGGGGGTCGCAAACTTATACATCGGTCAAAAAATATCCGCTACAATGAGGTTTGCCCTTACACAAACTCACCCGAGAATTCAGAAGTTGGTTAATGACATGCAGTTTCAAACATAATATAATTTAAAATAAAATTATACTATAAAACTATTTTCTTAAAAATCTTATTGAAAATGCCCTTTTCAATTGAATGGGGGTCATGGGTCACATGGCTTTTGTAAAAAGGGGTCACCACCCTAAAAAGGTTGGGAACCTATGTAATAGAAGATGGGGTCGAAATTAGTTGTTCTTCAAGGGACGTTGTTTATTCTACATTACGTAGCATATAAATTATATAAATATATAAAATATACACAGAAAATGATTAAAATGCATCGACCTATTAACATTTCCTCGTGTCATTTTACCATTGTTTTTATTTTCCGAAATCCACCTTGTTCGGACACATAGAATTTTACTAAGGGACGAAAAGAACATTTCGACAACTTCGTGAAAATCGAAAAGGACGTAATAAGATGTCAAAAATGTGTTTCCCAATTGCTTTTTTAAATCTTATCTTATCTTATCTATACAGACGCTCCTTCTATGCAGAAGATAGTTGCGTCCACAGACCATGACAGATGGTCTGTTGGCAAGTGATGCAGCATTCACAGGCCACGGCTTTGTGGGTTCCACGCATTACCCAGCCGCCTAACTACATGTAGTGTTAGGTACCCATTCGGAGCGGGGTGACTCAGGGACGCCCTAGGCCCCGGGAACAAACCCTTGCCTTCACACGGATTCGAACCCGTGACCATCGGTACGACAGTCCAGTGCGCTGCCACTCGACCACCGCGTCCCCTTTATATTAACTCGTGGTGTCTGCGGCCGACCGACCGACCTTGTCGCCAAAACTTTTGATCGATTTTTAACCCACTTGCTCGCAAGATAGCGATCTGAAATTTTGCAGGCAGTTTTGTACCGATGATAAAAACAATGTATCAAAATTTCAGATTGATCGCATGTACCGTAATTAAATTATTGATTTTTTAGATTATTTTATTTATTCCTATGTATCATGCTATTTTTTGAGATAGAGCGTCGCGGTGCGTATTATATTGAACAACCTTTCTGTCGCGCAATAAGGTGCGTATTTTATTGACAGCTCTTTTTATAAACATATTCCTGATCGGTGCGCATTATATTAAACATGTTTTACGACACAACTGCAAGTTTGTATTTCTGGATGGTCTGGCACTGCGTATTATAATGAACATTCTTTTAGTTACTTCTCGTACATAAAGGATTTATAGTCAAAAACTTGTTTTTTTACGGGTTTTTCTTATTTCATTGTGGGATTGAACCACAAAACTCAACATTTAATTCTTAAAACTTCAGAATCTCACATGGGAGCGTAGCCGTTCTGAGTTTTCCCGGAATCACTCTTAAAATATTTCTAAAGCTATTGGCGGAAACTAAGGTTCTATAATCTATTGTTTCAAGGTGTTGCATATATAATGTATAATGTATAGGGTTTGTCATTTCTAAAACCGGAAAACGTCATAGGTCAATGAGTAATGTTCTATTTTTAGATTATATTTTAGTGGAACAATGTTTTGAAGCATAAATACAGTCGAATCTCCATGTTCTCAAAATTGTTAGCATAGTAAAATTACGAAACTGCTTTTCCTTTTTCAAGCACAATAAGCTGCCTTAAATTAAAGGATAATATATAAATAGCTGATAAGATACTTCCTTCTCAATATACCTACATTTACATATTGACTCGTATTGTTTATTAAATTTTTATGAAATCTGTCCTTTAAAAAGATATATATATATATATATAGTCCCAATATTTCTATAAATAGACTTCCGATTAATTATGACAAAGCCTATAGACAGTGTTTTCTGTTACCTATTTAGATGGTGCATTACGTCGCATCCATTGATTGTACTTTCTGTCACATACAAAGAGATCTTTCATTCTGTCACAACAAAGATCATACACGGACATATACATAGATCGTAAATTCTGTCACAAATATAGATTGTCAGTTACTTCTCATATTCGCCTATCGTTCCTCTACGTTTCGTTGGTCCGTGGGAAGGTAAAAAAAAACAATCTGCAAATTTGCACAGCATCCATTATTTTGGGTAACATTTTAAACCCTAAAACCCTGATATTATTTTACCTTTACCAAAATGTGCTGCGTGGTATTCTAAACTGCGCCAGATTTCTGCGCGGACGCGCAGCTTAAATGGAACATTTTTCTGACGTAAACAAGGATCACATCTGAACTTACTAGAATCTACGTTTATTAAAACTAATTATTGTACTGATATAATTGGTTGTTTTCCTTAAAAATAGTACTCTCAAAAAACGTATTTGCTGCCCTGCTATGGAAATGTCAGAACGTTAAACCACCAAACGGCACACATTCGTCAACGCGAGTAACCACCCTTGCTACACACTAGCAGTCTGTTTATTCTGATGAATAGTCTCAAAACAAATGTTTAAATTAATTTATCTTCGTCCTTTTTTTATTTCTTTTTTTTTAAAATTCCACAGCCGCTGAAACTCCAGCCATGGCTAACATATAGTCATCTGTTTTTGTGTTTTGATCTCAGTCTGGTTTACTGATTCTTGTTTAGTTATCTGCTGTAGAGCAGCGGTCCCCGATTATTTCGCCACCAAAGAACACATTTAAGCCTTTATCTTTTAAACAATATGTATTTTCTCCACAGATCAATGCTTGGTTTTATCTGTTTGATTCCAGTGAAATAAGATGGTCCAAGTCATCATGTGTCTTTATACAACAGGTCAGATATCCTCGTCCGGGTGTTATAAGGAGCTCTTTACTCGTGTGTTATTTTAGCACTGAAATAATTTAGAAAAATGCTCGCTAGATTTTTTTTTCTGAGAGAGAGAGGGCGAGAGAGAGAGAGAGAGAAAAGAGAAGGCGAAGAGAGGGGAGAGAGAGAGGGGAGAAAGAAGGGGGAAGAGACAGGAGCTCAAAGGGAAACGATAAATGTAAAAATAGAATCTAAAATCTACTACAGCTAAAAACCTCCCGTACTGACTCCCAAGATCCACATTTGTATTTACCCGCACTAAGGCTCGATATGAAAACAGTCGCCATATTCTCCAAGTAAGCTGGCCTTCTGTGGGAAAATCTCAGCCCTCAGAACAAGCTTGGAATTGATGAATCCTCCGAGACCCTCGCTATCTGATTCTAATCAGCGCTGGACGCAGTGGCATTCAAGCATGTTCTATTTTTAAGAAGGTAGGATGGGGTGTGAGAAAGGGGGGGTGGCAGGGCGCCGGGGCTTGAGACGAAAACAAGCAAACAGACACTGGTTGTCTTAACTCCCCCCTAAAAGGAAGCGATCTATCTCGTTGTGATCTGCGCCCTTTATGAATGTCAACCATGTAATAGTAAAAAAAAGAAAGTTGTGGGCGGGTGGGGGGGGGTAGCTTGGAATAAAGGGAGTTGATACAGTGGGGCTTATTGTCTTCACTGGAACACAGTTTGGGATTGAGTTTATTTTCTCTTTTAAATATTAATAATTAAATGTTTTGTTTTGATATATTCAGGCCCCGGGTAATGTTTTTTTTTCTTTAAAAGGGAGATGTTAATGAGACAACGAGGCGGCATTGAGGGGCCTCAAAATGGGGATCGTTGTTCCAGAGACGAGCTTAGCCGGGGGGGGGGAGGAGTAGGGAGTTTTAAATAAGCGGCGTGTTTTGATAACTTTTCAAGGTGCAATCTTGATAAACGGCAAACTTGTTAAATGTTGATTCAACCAGTTTTTTTTAAAAATCAATTTATTTCTCTTTCATTTCTTTTTAAATGGAGGTCGCAGTTTGGTGCATTTTAAATAAGTTTGAAACAATTTTGTTGTGTGTTTAGTGTCAGCCGTAAATAGTGTTTCAAAATGAAGTTCAACTCATTTACGTGGCCTTCAGTTTTTAAAATTTACAGCCACTGTTATACGAAACAAAATATAAATACACAAAGGAATTGTGTGAGGAAAAAAATAACTTAAAACTTAATGGACTGATACATAAGTAATCGTTTTGGCAAATGCCTTCATCAGTACAAATAAATATATACAAGTAATTAAATTAAATGTACATTATATATTACACATGTTACCATGGACGAAATGTAAGTAGAAATTTTAAAAAATACAGAGAAACGAAAAGAAGAAAGATGGGGGAAAGTACTTCACAGAAATACTTGATAGAAAAAAAAGAAGAAGAAGAAAGAATAGTTTAATGCTCAATTTTAGTTTATTGTTCCGAAATGGTCAAAGGTTTTGAAATAATTAGTCTGAAATACGCATACAAATTACAATTGCATGTCAATTTATTTGAGAGTCAAGAGTTAATCCTATATCAGATACTCTCAATTGTTTCAGAGTCAAGGGTTAACCCTATATCAGACACTCGCAATGTATTTGAGAGTCAAGGGTTAATCCTATATCAGATACTCTCAATGTATTTGAGAGTCAAGGGTTAATCCTATATCATATACTTCAATGTATTTGAGAGTCAAGGGTTAATCCTATATCAGATACTCCAACCAAAAAGCATCAATCACAGCGCACCGTAAAAAAAGTGCGAATGCTATTTTTAACTATAGAAACACACACGCACGCACAGACACACACAGACACACACACACACACACACACACACAGAGAGAGAGAGAGAGAGAGAGAGAGAGAGAGAGAGAGAGAGAGAGAGAGAGAGAGAGAGAGAGAGAGAGAGAGAGAGAGAAAACGTAGCCGACATTTGACTCTCTTGTGTCTTGGTCCATTTCTTGATGATATACGTCCTAGTCGTCTCCAGGTCAGGATAAGGATGTCAGGATTATGGACCTCCACTGCCCTGGGAAACTGGAAATTGTATGAATATTTTATGCCCTTGGACTTGATGTGATGGCTTATGATGGGTGCATGATACGATCTCGGCCATGATGGACAACAGTTTGATGGTCAGCGTCGCCATATCAGGCGGCCCATTGGATGCATATCAAACAATCATTGTGTAGGGAAGGGAGTAAGGCCAATTCTCTATGTATACCTTCATTAGAAAACGTTATTTTCAAAGACACGTTCAACAAAGATGGCTACGATACTTGAAGTAAAGAACTCACGGATGATACAGAGAGTTCGGAGTATTTCTATTAGTATGAATTACTTTTTGTAATCCCCGCCCCCCCTCCCCCCTGTAAACAAATAAAATGGATTCAGCGGTACATGATTTGTATGTAGTGGCACACAATGTGCATGTAGTGGCACACAATGTGTATGTAATGGCACACAATGTGCATGAAGTGACACACTATGTGCATATAGTGGCACGTAATGTGCATGTAGCTGCACATGATGTGCATGTTGTGACACAGGATTTGCATATAGTGACACACTATGTGCATGTAGTGGCACACGATGTGCATGTAGTGACACAAGATGTGCATGTTAACCGCTGGGATCCGCCCATTTGATTAAAAATTAAACTTAAACACGATCACAGAATCTCAGGGGAAATAAGCAGACGATAAATATCTCATATAAGCAAGAAAGAAAATTCGTATGCTTAAAATAATTATTTATATTTATTGACTAGGTCTGTATGACATGCTTATTGTTATTGACGTGGCGGGGGAATATTTGATGACTTAATTTGAGGTATTTTTAAATCTAAATTGTGATTGTATTTTATTTCGTCATCGTTGACATCCTTAGCTAATGTTGTGTGTCACAAGTAAAACAACACTAATGAACTGTGTTTGTTACTAATTTTTTGACGCATTAAGAATAGACTTCCTTTACAATGACTCGTGCCTTGTCCGCCAGGGGCAATATTTGTTACTACAAATTAATCTTGACAAGTTCGCGAAGATTCACGTGCAGGATCGTTTACTCCGTGATAACCCAGTACTCAGTACTCAGTGCGTACTTCATCAAACTTTGAGTGTGCAACGTACGTTTGAGTGCGTGTGTGTATACGTGGCCAGTGTGTGTAAGCATGCGGGCATGTGTATTGTGTGTGTGTGTGTGTGCGCACATTTTTGGGTGTGTGCATATTTTTGTGTGTAAGGCTAACAATATATCTATACTTTACATCCATCATGACCGAGAGAGAGAGAGAGAGAATGAGAGAGAGAGAGAGAGAGAGAGAGAGAGAGATAGAGAGAGAGAGAGAGAGAGATAGATAGAGAGAGAGAGAGAGAGAGAGAGAGAGAGAGAGACAGACAGAGAGAGTGAGCGAGAGAGAGAGAGAGAGAGATCTGAAAAAGCCGCGGTGCCAGCTGGGCCCAACAAGAGTTTTAATGAGACCAGTCTAGCGGCGAATTCATTGAGTGAGACAAAAGCTGCTCGGCACCGAGCCACGCGGCGCATGCTGCCAAACACCGCGCGTTACAAAGATGTAACTTTATCCTTGACGAGCTGCCCCCTCATAACTTTGATATTTCAATCAAAACAACTCAAATAAAAATTGTATCTCGAGTTCCTAATTCTTTTATAGGCAGACGTACAACCTCGCTGGCAAGACCCCCCCCCCACCAAAATATATATTAAAAAAATAATAATTAATTGTGCCTCGCAGTAAAGGACTCTTTTAACACGCGTCACTATAACCTAATTGTCATTTCGGGCAGAGCATTTGGCAAACAGGTGGCTTATCGTTGTCCTTGTTAATCCAGAAATCCACCAGGAGCATATTAGAATAACAATGTGAGAACTTATATATACATTCATTCACGGGGCCATATATATATATATATATATATATATATATATATATGCTTATTTTTTAAGGTCACCACAAACGTGGCATTATAAGAAGTCAAACTGATGCCACCGTTCTTCGATCACTTCGATCAAGTCTTGTATTTTCCACAAGACATCAGAAAAAGAAGCCTATCAAGCACCGACCTGACCGAAGTGTTCGACCCGTACACGATTTTATCCGTAACCCCCCTCCTCCCCCCCTCACTTCCCTCATCCTAAAAGCAAGCAAATTGACATCTTAAGACCCACCGAAAACAGCCGCCATATCCAGTCCGGCCTATAATTAAAGCGTTCGGGAATAGAGTTCTCGGTGTAACTGCCATCAAGAATATTCTCTTTGCATAGCAATTTTCCGACATAGCTTTTAGACCGGCGTCAATAATTAGACTAGGGGAAAAATAAAGATGCTTCGCCTAGACCAATTTTCTCATGGTCAGACAAGGAACCACGAATTGCTAGAAAATTGGCGCAAATAGTTTTTTTCCCCTCCCTCCCTCCCGCCTTCCTCTCTCTCTCTTGCTTTCTGGTTTCATCCAAGTCAGCCCTCGTTCTAGGTCTCGAGGGATGAAGGAAAGAAAATGGATTTAGATTGTGTAATGGGACACTTAAATTGAAGATGGTTGGAGGGGTGAGGGAGCATCACATTCTTTGTAAATTTCATTTTGAAAACTAAATATCAATACATGTATATGATGGGAAGTTGTTTATATGATTATGTTTAAAATATATAACCCGTATTTATAAGGAGAAAGAGGAAGTGCATGCAAAGGATTAAAATATTAAAGTTTTTATCAAGGCTGCCTCAGTTTTGTCATGGTCAAATCTTTTTTTTTAAAAACAGAAATTTGAATTAATTACATTTATAAATAATGGCTATTTACAATAACGTGTATAGCAGTTAAAAGCAAGCAGAGAAGAATCTACCTAACTATATGGACCTGCCACACTGGGTGCCGGGACCCTACCACATAGACGGCTCACTGCCAATGTTCCATTTAAGCTGCGCTGCCGCGCAGATATCTGACCGACGCCGCGCAGCAGTTTAGTATTACCACGCAGCAAATTTAGTAAAATAATCCACAAAACATGGATGCTGTGCACCTTTGCACACGCTTTATATTTTATTTTTCACACTGGCCAACGAATCTTACAGGGAACATTCCACTCACTGACCACTGCATGGAGCTCTATGACGTGCACGCTCGTGGGCCACAGCCCATACGAACTATTTCTCTGGGGCTCAACGGGCGCCAACCCCCATCTTAAAAACGCGGCTCCGTTCTATTAATGTATCCACCACTACCTCGTATCTACAAAACATCAGCGAATGACACGGGATAGAGACATTAATCAAAACAGACTGCTGCACAAATTGCCAATTTTTACTGGGCTTCCAATTATAAAGGTTCTCGTAATAAAACGTGACATAAACAACGCCGCCCCCCCCCTTAAAAAACCCGCCTCTGTCCAGGCAGGCTTCAATCGTTTCGCATTATATACGTTCCCATGACGTAGATGTACTTAACGAATGATCGTAAAGGTCTTTACGACGCCATCTTGTTGTCGGACGTCTCTTGTGTCGCGTAACGCCACTGGCTGGGTTTTATCGGACGTCCACTATATCAGCTTTAAATGGATTATGCCGTCACCATGGGAGACCACCTCGACGGCACGCATGGCGGTGTTTGTTACTCGCATTTAATTTTAATTTTTTTCTCTCCCTTCGGCCCCTCAAATTAGAAGGAGATATATTGAAATGGATGATTCAGACATTCGCTGAAATAACATCCATTCGTTTTTACGTAACGCTCATTGCAGCTTGATGGATCTATCGTTGTTTACTCTCGCAAGCCATTGAAAGCGGAATTGAAATGAAGGACGGGGCAGGGTACGTAGTTAGGAAAAGCATTGAGCTTTGGCGTAGAGATTTTTGTGTTAAGTTTGTCGTGGAGTTAAGGGCAGACTTGACTTGAGGTCGGAGCAAGACGAGGAGTAAGAGAAATTTTCGTTATTATAAAAGTCAATATATATATTAGGGGCAAGTACCCGGCTTTCCACGGTTTAACAACAACAGCAAAACAAAAACAAAAACAACAACAAAAACAACAACAAAACAACAAAAAAAACAACAAAAACAAAACAACAACAAAAACAACAACAAAAAAACAACAAAACAACAACTGCAACAACAACAGCAACAACAACAAAACAACAACTGCAACAACAAAAGCAACAACAACAAAGCAACAACAACAAAACAAAACAACAACAACAAAAACAACAAAACAACAACTGCAACAACAAAAGCAACAACAACAAAGCAACAACAACAAAACAATTATTTTATGGCGATAGTCGCCTTCTTGCTAATCTCGACACCAAAATGTTTATTATTTTGCGTCATTATTTTACGTCTTAATTTTCAATAATTTTAATTTTATATAGCTCATATAAGGAAAAACTACATTTTGGGCCCCCGGCCCCCAGTATCTTATATATATGGAACGAAACCTGTTTAATAACCTTTCCGGTATAATTTTGTGTACGTGTACCAAATTTCACGTTATTTGGTTGTCTGGATCTTGAGTTATTAGGGAACAGACAGACAGACAGACAACAAAATGCGTCTTT
The DNA here is from genome assembly GCA_944989445.1 of Ampullaceana balthica. Taxonomy (NCBI): domain Eukaryota; kingdom Metazoa; phylum Mollusca; class Gastropoda; family Lymnaeidae; genus Ampullaceana; species Ampullaceana balthica. Next base: position 70,066 of record CALYLW010001597.1, on the reverse strand, counting down.
TATGTATATACTGCTAGGGGCAAGTACCCGGCTTTTTCCCGGGTTTAACAACAATAGCAACAACAAAAACAACAAAATCAACAACAAAACAACAAAACAAAACAACAACAAAACAGCAAAAACAACAACAAAACAACAACTACAACAACAACACCAACAACAAAGCAACAACACCAAAACAACAACTACAACAACAACAGTAACAAAAACAAAGCAACAACAACATGAAGGACATTGTCGTCGCAGGGCAAGGAATGTGGACAACAACAACAACAGCAAAAAACAACACAAAAACAACAACAGCAACAGCAACAAAAACTGCAACAACAACAAAAATAACAACTGCAACAACAACAACAACTGCAACAACAACAAAAACAAAACAACAACAAAAACAAAACAACAAAAAAACAACAACTACAACAACAACAGCAACAACAACAAAGCAACAACAACAAAACAACAACTACAACAACAAAAGCAACATCAACAAAGCAACAACAACAAAACAATTATTTTATGGCGATAGTCGCCTTCTTGTTAATCTCGACACCAAAATGTTTATTATTTTGCGTCATTATTTTACGTCTTAATTTTCAAAAAAAATTATTTTATATAGCTCATATAAGGAAAAACTACATTTTGGGCCCCCGGCCCCCTGTATCTTATATATATATGGCATATTCGGAATATTTTTTAAACAAACAATTTGAAAGAAAACAAGATTTAAATATAGAATGTTGCGGACTTATTCAGAATTGGACCAGTAGCAAGTAGATAACTATTGTAGTCCTCATCCTGCTTCTGGTCATCGAAGGGCGTTAAGCACCTGTAACCAATGTCAGGGGCACTTGCTCTAGATTCAATTTACCATTTAGTGATGCGAGACTGTCAGGAAAACCCTTGCAAGCGAGATATTCTGAAAGAGAATATTTGTAAAAGAAATTACTTGCTTAAATTTTTTTTTACTGCCAGCAAGTTTAAATATCAATATACATAATTCCCGTTGTCTGTATGTATCGATGTAATTATAATGTTGTTAGGTGGCGCTGCTAAATTTGTAATGCTGTTAGGTGTCGCTGCGATCGTTTTTGTATAAAAATATAATATGACGTCATGGTTTTAGCTTGTATTTTAATTTTTGAAAAGGGAATGATGTAAAAATAGGATTTGAGTATTTGTAATTATTATGAAATACTTTGTGTACATTTCAGCAAGTTTAAAATTTCGTATTTGTCAAACAGGATAAGTTACTTATGTTAATTATGTATATTGATTCCCGTTGTCTGTATGGATGTAAGTTAGGTGCGCTGCGATCGAGTTTGTATAAAAATATTATATGACGTCATTGTTTTAACTTATATTTTAATTTTTGAAAAGTGAACGATGTAAAATAGGATTTGAGGATTTATAATTATTATGCAATACTTTGTGTACATTTCAGCAAGTTTAATATTTCGCATTGATCAAACAAGGATAAGTTACTTATGTTAATCAATATACATCATTCCCGTTGTCTGTATGGATATAATGTAATGTAATGCTGTTAGGTGGCACTGAAATCGATTTTGTTTTATAGTGCTGCACCAAAAATAAAATTTTTCGAACGTTCCGCATAAAATTGTTCAATATGATAATAAATGCATCAAATGAAAATAAATAAAATAAATGAAAGTTCTGTATTACGTTTTTTTTTAATCTGATGTGTATTTATTTTGAAAACTTCCGCCATTTTTGACGGGTGATACGCTAGTTACTTTAATAATGATACAAATGTTCAGTTTTTTTTCTTTCTTTTTTTCATAAAACTAAAAACAAAAAAGGAGGAATAAAAAAAACACCAAGTCGTAAGCGCAATGCTCTTATTTCAAGTAAATGTCAGTTAACCGGAAGCTGCTCTTGAAATTTAGCCCGAGACAGTCACCGCCAATTTCCTGAACAAACACGGAAGGAACGGCGCTTCATTAACGTTGAGACGTGAGTATGAGTGCGGGATGATCTACTGACCATCAACCGGGCAGGGTCCGGCTCTAAATCGTCTCCAAGCGACTGCAATTTAAGATGGCCGTTTCCTTTATTTGCTCAAATATTATCGCCGACAATGAAAGTAACTTAAAAAAACAACAAAACGGGGGCTGGCGGAACGGAGGACTGTTGTCGCGAGTTCGATCACTCTGGCGAGAAGACAAAGCGGCCCCGGCTGGAATGAGAAACAAAAAGAAGGGGGTGGATCATTCATCTTGGAGCTGCAATAAGGCCCGGCCCCGGATTGACAAGCTTTTTACCGGGGGTAACAGATGAAAGCTAATAAAATATTTAACGCAAATACCGTTAGCGGCAATTTGCAGACTCGATCCTCACCAAGTATCGATCCTCTCTTTTTAAAGCAGTCGGTTTTCATTCCTTTGGTGTCTGGACAGAATGACGGTAAAAATACGATTATGTTACGACAGTTTTGGATTTTTGAGTCAAGTTTTCGAAGCCAACGAACGGGATTGGAGATGCTTCTTTATATACAGCGTACACTTCAAAGGCAAGACTTTGATCTGGTTCAGTTAACTTTCCAGACTTTACCCAACTTGAACATCCCAATTTTAACGAGTTTTTTTTTCCGTCTTAGCTCTCGCCATAAACTTTGCAACAGACGTGTTTATTTTGATTACATTGTTTGTGCATGCGACTTGAGTGACTGAGTTTGGAGACTACGTGCTTGTATTGTGTTGTGAACTCGGAGTGTGTGAGTTTGGAGACTGTGTACTTGTATTGTGTTGTGAACTCGGAGTGGCTGAGTTTGGAGACTGTGTACTTGCATTGTGTTGTGAACTCGGAGTGTGTGAGTTTGGAGACTGTATACTTGTATTGTGTTGTGAACTCGGAGTGGCTGAGTTTGGAGACTGTGTACTTGTATTGTGTTGTGAACTCGGAGTGGCTGAGTTTGGAGACTGTGTACTTGTATTGTGTTGTGAACTCGGAGTGGCTGAGTTTGGAGACTGTGTACTTGTATTGTGTTGTGAACTCGGAGTGGCTGAGTTTGGAGACTGTGTACTTGTATTGTGTTGTGAACTCGAAGTGGCTGAGTTTGGAGACTGTGTGTTTGTATTGTGTTGTGAACTCGGAGTGGCTGAGTTTGGAGACGGCGACCTTGTATTGTGTGGTGACCTCGGAGTGACTGAGTTTGGAGACGGCGACCTTGTATTGTGTAGTGACCTCGGAGTGACTGAGTTTGGAGACGGCGACCTTGTATTGTGTGGTGACCTCGGAGTGACTGAGTTTGGAGACGGCGACCTTGTATTGTGTGGTGACCTCGGAGTGACTGAGTTTGGAGACGGCGACCTTGTATTGTGTGGTGACCTCGGAGTGACTGAGTTTGGAGACGGCGACCTTGTGAACTCGGAGTGGGTATTAATGTACAGGCGAGGAAGATTAAAGTTAGTTGATACACAGACCACGGACTGCAGTTTTTATTTGCAGGGTTGACTTACAGTTGTACTATTACTTTTACAAACGTTACATGAAATTAATTATACCAGATACACCCCGCGGCGCAGCATACGCCGTGGACTTGCCCATGTATAGTGCAAAGAAAAATGGGGGGGGGGAGAACGGACACAAACTACAGCACGAAGAAATCAAAACAATGCGAGTTAACGTCGGTGGGGGAAACCACCGTCGCATTGTTGGTCTCGAAACATTCGCACTGTGGTTATCTACATGCCCACGACCCTTTACCACCCTAGCTTGCCAACCATAAAATGTGATTGGCCGACCCTAGCGAGGGTTAGCCATGTTAGCAAAAAAGGGGGAAAAGAACGGGCACAAACACACATTTAAAAAAAAATATATATAAAGTTTTCGCTGGTGCTTGAACCCAGGACATTCCGCGTGTAAGGCGGGCGTAATAACCACTACACTACGAATCACATGTTATCGGTGAAGGACCAACGCAACTCAACCCAAGAACCATTGTTGGTCTCAAAAATATGCCAAACATAAACTGATTGGTCCACCCCAGCGAGGGTCATTCGTCATCCTCTTTTGCACATACTCGCTTTGGTGAATTATATATATAGATGAAAGGGCTTGTTAAATAAAGGTTACACAGTTTTTGTCAATAGATCAGTCAAGATATTATTTCATACGGTGAAGATGAAAAATGAACATTCAATAAACTCTTTCATATGATCACCGAGATACATGTAGAATAAAAAGAATTGTTTATTTGAAATTTTTTTTAAAAATATAATTGATAATGTTATGTATGAATTAAAAGGACACACAAATAAAAACAACCCGTAAAAAATCCTTTACGTATGAGACGTAACTAAAAGAATGTTCATTATAACACGCAGCGCAAGACCATCCAAAAATACAAAATTGCAGTTGTGTCGTAAAACGTGTTTAATATAATGCGCACCGATCAGGAATATGTTTATAAAAAGTGCTGTCAATAAAATACGCACCTTATTGCGCGACAGAAAGGTTGTTCAATATAATACGCACCGCGACGCTCTATCTCAAAAAATAGCATGATACATAGGAATAAATAAAATAATCTAAAAAATCAATAATTTAATTACGGTACATGCGATCGATCTGAAATTTTGATACATTGTTTTTATTATCGGTACGAAACTGCCTGCAAAATTTCAACTCGCTGGCTTACGAGCAAGTGGGTTAAAAATCGATCAAAAGTTTTGGCGACAAGGGCGGGTGGTCGGGCGGACGGCCGCAGACACCACGAGTTAATATAAAGGATTTAGAAATGGACACTAAACTCTTAAGCAGAAATGGAAAAGACAAAATGTAACTGGCAGAAAAATATCAAACACAACAGTGAAATATATTCGACATCTTCAAGCAAGATTCTGATTCGGTAAATATTTCTCGCTCTCTTTCTACCCCCCACCCTCCCGTCCTCTCTCACACACTATATATATATCTCTCTGTCTCTCTTGATTCTCTCATTCTCTCTATATATAGACTTTCTCAAACTCTCGAAATCTTTCTCTCTAGAATTTAGAACTCTATCTCTTTCAGACTTTCTACCAAACACTCTTTCCCAAATGCATTGTGTCCTCCATATCTTTCTCTCCCTCTCTCTCATTATCTTTATTTCTCCCTAACTTATTAAAGACATATGGATCATAGAGTGTTATTCTCCCAACCAGTGTTTGAATCTTTTATTTCATTGGAGCCGAAACTCAAGGGCAGCTCTATCAGACATGTGACGCGTGACTTCAAATTTGAGATCAGATCGTCTCCCCCTTCTTCGCCGCGCTTCAATGCCTGCCCCCCCCCCAACTCATCCCATCCCTCTGAAATTAACGCACCACATTACAAAATCATCTGTTGATATTGACGCAACAGCCACGCGGCAACCGGAAATAATAAACATTAAAAAAATTGCGAGATATCTTGTTACAAAGAAACATACACACGAAAAAGAAACTCGAGAAAATCGAATGTCTTATTATATTTGCTGAAGACAAAAAACGTCAATGTAAGCCGGGCTAGGGCGTCACGCCTGAATGACTTTCATATGTAATCTAGAAATATGGATATTTATTTCATTCCTTTTTTTTCTACACTTCATTTTGTTGTCTCTGCAGAAGACATGACGCCATTCCTGTGACGACACGAACGTTTCCATTAGAGTCTTGTCGTCAGGCCCGTGACCTATTTAAAGACATTCATTTAAACGGAACCAGCTGTTGTTAATATCCAGAGTGGGAACATTCATAACGAATGTTGAGTTAGAAAATTACTTGATCAATGATGTCTACTATTTTCAGAATTTTTGTGTGTGGGCAATTAGCGGAGGAAATGTCAAGGTTAAACTGGTTGAGGGGCGTGCTTTCGTCCAGAGGCGTCACTAGGGTTGGTGTCACCCGGGGCGGTAGCTCATGGTGTCACCCCTTCACACTGAAGGGGCCGTCCATAAATGACGTCACGTGAGGATGCCAATTTTTACCCCACCATCCCCCAGCTTCATACTTATACCCCCACCCCCTCTTCACGATATGACGTCACAAAGCTTTGACACCCCCCAAGCCGTATTTTCTAAATAAAAATTAGCATGTTGCAAATTAATTTTGTCATTTAAATATGTATTTAGGGTAAGTCTGCGCTCTGATGTCGTAACACGCGTGAAGCCATCGAAAACGTCATTAAATAAACGGTAAACAAATCAAATATTTAAGTGGAACTTTTATTTAAAGTTGCGCGTTTTTTATGTGACGTCACATTTTTAACCCCACCCCCTCGTCACACATCGTCACTGATGCGTGACCCCCACACCCTATTAAGGATTAAAAGGGGGATGCTGAACGGGCTAAAGCCAGGGGCCACCAATAATTTAAGGTACTCCAAACTTATTATAGTGTATAATAAAGATGCAGGCAAATGTTTGTATGAATCCCTGAAAATTCCTTGGACATTCATACGGCAATCCTGCAAATATGAGTAGGAAGTATAAGGGAAACTAGGCTATTCTTCGTGAGAAGTGCAGTGTTGCTCATTATGTGCCGTGCACAGCTCATTCCCTTAATTTGGTTGGGAAAGTGCAGCAGGTTGTCCTGATGCAGTCAGATTTTCTTTCTTCTGCAAAATATTTATATCCGGCTTGTTGCATCTACTCATCGTTGACAGGTACTTTAAAAACACATGAAATTGATACATGTTAACACAGCCTTGTGTGACACAAGATGGTCAGCCTGACATGATGCAGTAAGGTCTGTTAATAACTTATACCATGCGAGTATCGCAGCACTGGAAGAATTAGCAACAAACGAAAATCAGCCACGTGACTGTCTACTTGAAGCAGAAGGATTTCAAAAGGAACTTGAACAACTGGAAGTCGCTATTTTACTTGAAATTCGGGAAACAATTTTAGAAAGGAAGTCTCTCATTGAGTTTGTTAAAAGACAGCATTCTTAATTTGATTCCTATGAAGACAAAGGAAAGGACAAGTCCATGGTAAAAAAGAGTATGAACAATCTTCAATGCTATCAACAAAAGAAAGATATAAAAAAGGGCGTCAGTTTGATAAAGGGACATCACCATAACAGTATTCTCCCCGAGACAAAAGTTTCAAGGTTGAGGTATTTCTGGTAATCATTGACAAAATTTATTGAGCCCTACAACATCGGCTAGGCCCATGTAAAGACATCCATGAGAAATTTGGCTTTCTTACAAACCTATCTGAGCTCAGCAACTTTGCTATCCGATGGGCAGCAGCAAGATAATGGAAGAATATTGAAGTGATTTCGAAGACTGCTTACCTTCAGAATTAGTCCGATTTTTCAAACCTCTTAAAAAAAGTTATTGTCCAGGCTCAGGGTAAGGAAAAGGAAGTACCCCAATGCCAGACTCAAAACACGTGCACAGAGAGCTAAACATTTTGCTGATTTTGAATGATCTAAATTTCACACAGCTCTTTACAAATGTACACATCGCACTTCTCATCTATCTCTCAATGATGACATCAAACTGCAACTGAGAGCAATACTTTTCAAAGTTGAAAAGAATATCAAATGAGTTAGAATTTGCATGGGACAACAAAGACTGAAAACGCTCTCTCTAATGAGCATTGAAAAGGAACTTACTTGTAAGCTTTCTTAGCTTTACTGACTTGATTGATAACTTCACCATGAGAAAAATTCGCAAACGAAAGTTGTAGGTTCAAATAATAATAATAATACACATTTTTCAATATTTTTTAAAATTTCAACTAGAGAAAACAATTCGTTACTCCATGAAAAAAAATATTTTAAAAAAATATTTAAAAAATACGGAACAACGCGTAATATTATTCTTTATGGGGGGAGTGTTCGTAACCACGAAACAGCGTAAGTCGGGATGGGGACCGTCGTAACCGGGGGACTACCTGTAAATAAGCATGCATATCACGCCTTTAATAAATATATATAAAACAAAATATTAACTCAAAGACATTGAATTAATAATTTTCGTCTAGAAAAAACATCAACAAAGAAAACCCATCTTTTGATTTTTTTCGGGGGGATAAAAATCGTATCCCCCCCCCACACCCCACTGTGGAGGGGGGGGGATCGTGAGGTGGGATTCGTCCATGCTGTCGATGTGTCAAAGCCCAAATAGCTTTATATCTTTTAAAACATAAGACACTGCCTCTTTCATGTCCAGCCTTTTTTAAAGATCTCTCAGCTGCTACGTTTCTTTTCTTTTTTTCCCTAATTCGTTTTAATGTTGTTTGTGTGTTGGGACTGTTTTATTATTGCAAGTTAACTGATATTTTTTAATAAAAAGTTTTCGCGTTTAACGTATTTCTTTGTATTTCTTAATTTCTTTCTAGATGAAAAAAATGTGTCTCCATTTTGTGTACGACATAAAATCGTACACAGTAAAATTTTAGGCTCGGGTGTCACCCCCTGATGGGTGTCACCCGGGGCGGCCCGCCCCCCTCGCCCCCCCTAGTGACGCCACTGCTTTCGTCGAATGTTTTTAAAGAAAAATGAAATGTTGAAATGAAATACCTTGGAAATAACAATCTCGGTCTAACAATAATAATAATAATAATAATAATAATAATAATAATAATAATAATAATAATAATAATAATAATAATAATAATAATAATAATAATAATAATAATAATAATAATAATAATAATAATAATAATAATAATAATAATAATAATTTACGAACTTGTATAGCGCAGTACCCCATTCATATCCGTATCCTAATTGCAAAATTACAACAACAACAACAACAACAAACAACATAAAAATATACCAGGACATGATTGTGCACATGAGCTACGTCATATATAATTCAGAGAAATGTATTATTAGCTTGGAAAGTAAAAAATTTGCATATCCCCGGATTTTCATTGATGAAGTAGTTTTCGAAAACAGGAAAATGACCGGTTGAATGATCGTTCCGATCAAATTCCCGCATATACGGACACCTTCTTTAAAAAAATAACAGCTGTATTTGTTGCCACCACCAATACCCACTCCGCACTTTATTAATTTTGTTTTTTTGTTTTTGGTATTCCAGCTCTAAGCCAATTGTATGTGGTCGTGTAACTCTGACATGCGACAACTAACATCTCTAAACCCGGGCCCATAGGACCATACAGAGATTTTTTAATTTTTTTTTATTTAAGTGATGGAGAAAAAATATTAACAAGAAAAAAAAACATTCTTCCCCAACAAAGGGATATTCGTGTATTCGCAGAATAATCCCTGTCACATCTCCCTGACAGCCGGATATTACGTGACAACGAATATGCATGGATGATATAAACATGCACGTGCGGCCTCCGTCCGGCAGACACCACGGTCCCCGCTCAGAATAATGGGCGCAGATTCCCCCCCCTTCCCCAGTGTGATTGCCCCGGGGATGGGAGCCCCAAACTGTGTCCAGCGGGCGTTTCCAGGCCATGATGGACACGTTATCCACGGTATCGGACCGGCAAATGAACACGACTTTCGATTCCTGTGTGGACTCCACGCTCTTGAATTATCTGCCTTTAAAATACGAAATTTTAAACGTATTTTCAAGAAAACGGTAGGCAAAACAAACGAGGCAAAATATATTGTTTGACGTCATGACTAATACGAGGTTGTATCACCGACTACAACATAACAGGTTGCATATTGACGACTCCGATTACGTAATGGTTAAAGCGAGTATTTGTGCCAATACCGAGTCCCGCGTTAGTCGCCGCAAGAAACAAGGATGATGGTGGCACCGTTCATGTGGGCTAATTTAGTCCAACACGATTTGCCTCCTTTGCTCCATTCGAAGCGTTAGTGCTCAGTGTCACGCCAGACCTGTTCACGGTTCACCGCACCCGTCAATCATACCCAGTGTCAGGACGCGGGAGAGTCAGGGCCGATGTCGTCAGACCAAAGGGAAACAATCTGCGGCTACTTTTCCCCCGACTTCAGATTAAGACATCCATTCTCTTGGTTGCGTTCAACTTTAGTCTGGCCTATGTGGATCCTTGTTTAGCCTGTCTGATCCACTTTGATGTTTAACTTCTTTCAATGCTTAGTGACATAAGTACGGTAGTCGAAATCACATCGACATCAATCCATTGCAGGGATATATATATAGATATATTAGTAAATTACCGACATATTTATTTTAGTTTTTTTGTCTCTGAAAGAAATGACTTATGGATTGGCAAAAGTGTAAAAATATTCGAGTTCTAAAGTCAGTCAAGCTTTTCTGTCACTGATCTATCATTCAAACACATCATAGACGGAAATGGAACAAACCTCGCCGTATATCACGTGCAAACTGTCGACGTTATCATCCAGATAGGTTTACTTCTCGCCGGCCAAATGTTGCAGACACTGAAATATTGAGTTAAAGATTCGGCAACAAATAAGTTCGCTAAACGGCAAACATTGAGTTTACAACCTGGCAGCCTAACGTGCTGAGGGAGTATGTTAACGCGTATTACTTCGCATAAGATAACCTCGAACCAGGCTTTTTAACTTAAAAATATACTTCAACACAGCCGACGACATCTCAACACACAAACAACCCCACACCGACCAGGGCAGCATTAAATTAATTACCGGTCCGGATTCCAGGCATCCAGTCCTCGATCATCATCTCCTGGCATCGGCTTCCTCCCCCCCCCCACCCCATGTCCCAAGACGTCCTCACGAATCTGAAGTCCGTGGCTCCGAGTCTCAAAATGATGTTGTTATGCTGAGATTTGCATATTTGGTCAATCCCTCCTGCTTCCCCCTCCCCCCCTTAGGGGGTTATCTCAACGAAGAGCTCGGCCATTATTCCATGTCCACAGCGCTCGCCACCGTATCCCTCCGAGCCCGTGCCGGGGGCCCATTTCTATGCAGATGTAGGCGCGTAGACGGGCCGGCTATAGACTCCGGTGGACGTTTTTACGGCTTGTTGATACTCCCAGACACCGGGCACTGCCGTCTGTTGACATTCATAGTCCGGCAATAAAAAGTCGCCTTACGCCGGACAATTAGATCAGTGGACGCAGATTCTGCCGCGGCCATGTGTGGATCTCGTGCAAGGGTCAAGCAAATCTGACCGCTCTATCGTGCACACAAAAACACACCACATTTATTTTATGATTTGCATGGGAATGGTCGGAGAAACATGACCTTCTGACCTTGGCGGGCTCTGTATTTTTTCTAGGGCTTCCCACCTTTCCTGATCAGCAGACGACGATTGTCCGTAACGGAGATTTGAATTTCTGATGTTAGTTTCGTATAATTTCTTTTGTCTTCCCAGCCTTAAACTCTTTAATAACATACTGGTCAGCACGAGCCTATACACTGTGGTCATTTATATCATCACTTCATTAAGTGAGTCACTCTCTTTCTTCTTCACCTTTTCACCTCTCAATTGACCATTGAAGTTGAGAAGCGACCATTAACAATCTCTTTCACTTCCCAATTAAAATAACACCATTAGTTAAATCATTAAACCTTGGAAAACTAGAGGATATAAGAAAAAAGAGCAAAGTATAAAATCCTTATATAATAAAAGGCAAGTTTCTGTCCTTTCTGTCCGGTCATCTATAGCGATTGGTCCCTCAAACATATGACTCCTACAGCCAATCATATTGAACACGTTTACGCGGACGTTCAAAACGAGGTATTTTTGGTGCAGTATTTCTTCCAAGACTTTATTTTGAGTTACGCGCGTTGGGATTTATAGTAAAAACCTCTGCTTTTACGAGTTATTTATTTTAACTATAATGAATAGTATTTTTGACATGATGAACATGTATGCCGGTCGAGACGGCTTTTGGAGAGGAGTTACAACATGCCACCGAACGGTGGCGGAACGCCCTTGGACGGGCTTTGTTGCTCGAATAAATATAAAGGCAATTAATTCTAACTTTGAGATACAACACAAAGATAATCTATTACAACCATCAGATAAACATAGGGATAAAACACGTATCTTGTTATGTAAGCAAGAACAAACATACAAATTCTCTTTCTTCCCGTCAGGAATTAGCACGTGGAATGGATTGCCTAAAGAAACCAGGATATTCTATGGCATCCGTCCATCCTGATGGGATGATGGCGTTTCCTCCTGCTCATCTACCCCCTCCCCCTTTCTCCTCGCTCCTGGCTGTAAGGGAAGCTTCCGCGACTTGAATGCCCTCACGCACTTTTGCCCGCCAGGAGGTGCGCTCCACAGCAATGGTCTCCCACGTTTTATGGTCAATTGCGCCAGAGTCATGTCTTTCTTGCAGACATCAGGAAAACCAACACTCTATTCACACTGGAAACTGCTTAAGAGTCAAGACAAGACATAAACCATGGATAAGCGTTGGACGCAATAACCTTCTGTATAGAAGTAGCGTCTGTAACTGATAAGATAAGATAAACAAAGCCAATTGCAAGTGTTCGCTAGATGTCGTCTATCTGTCTTGACTTTGACGTATCATCCTTGACATCTCTGCCCCATGTAATTTTGGTTCATCTTCTTGATACTAGAATGACATGTGCTGAAAGTGCTTATACTGCTGTCCATCTTGGCCAAGTCCATATTTTTTTTAAAAACAAACTTGAATCATGTACATTAATTTTCTATTATATTTTCTAAATTATCTTGTTCTAAAAACTAAAACTCTTTGTATTGGAGACTCGAAATCTCAACACAAAAAAATGATCCCTCTTTCCCGTCATTAAACCATTCTATTAGCTACGATACCTCCCCGTTATTCAAGCGTCGTTATTCCTCAGTCTGGTTGCTGTATTTCCAAGACAATCTCCTGCCCCACAGCCCAACCATAACCAGACAGTTTTTTCTTCTTATCGATTATCCATTGAAAGTCACGTGGTTCCGGTTTGTAATGGCCGCCCGTTATTTTAAATGACGTGCGATCCGTAACCCGTCATCTTTTCTCCCCCCGCCCCTCCTTTAAAAGTACGAGCGTGGGGGCGCCCCCCGGGGGTGCCATCAAATTGAGAGACGTCAAAGTGGTAATAAATTGTGATTTAATGAAGCAGGGGGACTTAGATCGGACCGGGCCACAGTCTTCCGAGAAAACGATCCGTTAAGACGGTTTAATCCCCGAATATAGGTTACAGATGGAACCGTTCCAGGCGGCTCAAGACATTTTAGCTTTGCCAGGAATGTGGGTGGGTAAGGGGGGGGGGATCCAATCCCGTTCGTTCCAAATGTCGTGTTCTAATGTCACGGTCTTAAAATGTTATGCTTGTCGGGGCGCTTTCGAGTAGTATCGGTTTTAAATATAAGATATAAAATGGGGTTTTGAAAGACGTTATGGGGAAAGCTTTGCCTCGATGACTGTGCGGATACGAAGTGTTTCCTTCCGTGGCCCCGATTTCCCATGCAAATTGGTCTATCAATTTTTGTGAGTTCATAAAACATGCATTACAGTATGCAGATTTTTACAGACATGAACACCTAATCTAATATAACGACAAGAGTTATGAAACAAATGATCTTGTACTGATCATGGGATATTTAAATGAAAAACACTACTAAAACTTATTAAATCGTATAGTGCTTTTGTGAATGAGAAACAAATCCTTGCTTGTTGCAAGTGGTAGAGTGTTTACTTTTGTATGTGTGAATGTGGGTTATGTGGTTATTGAAAGCATTTGCCGTTATTGGGTTTTCTAAGGGGTTACCGCCCTTGTTAGCCCTTTTGACGGTTAAATTACTTATTACGTTATGGACAGATGTGCTTAGTTACGGTACGCCTCTGATAGGAAGCCTCAACCTTGACGGAGTATGAGGTGGTCTTCGTGTCCACATCAGTAGCTTGCTGGAGAGGTGTCGATGAGGATATCGCCCCGACTCCAACCGTAACCTAAATCAAGGTGTGCAAGAAAGTGTTCAGTCAATGTAACATGCCATTACATGCCATGGCATGATATGCTTTATTTTTATTTGAAGAGGTTTTCTCTTTTTTGACTTCATTTAGATGAACGCATATCACGAACTTCTAGTTACTAGTATTTCCTTTAGATTAAATTTAGAGTGCAGAATATTTTCTTAAAACTCATTTCATATTTGCATATAATGTTTCCCGGAACTTACATGACATTTAATACACACAGTCGCCGCCTCGCCAGACACCCTCACCCTATAATATGTGTGTCCTGTTGTTTTTAGTGATATGTTCTATACATCATTGTCCAAAAGTTGAATTAGTATTAAGAAATTTATGTTACTTTTAATATTTTAGCGAACACAATTTTTTAAATATTATTTCCAGACTACTTTAAGACTACTCAAGACACAATTACTTGCTGGTAAATGTAGCACAAACACTGCTATAGACACAATAACATTTCCGACACGAGTCACGAGACACAATAACATTTCCAGCACGAGACACAATAACATTTCCAGCACGAGACACAATAACATTTCCAACACGAGACACAACAACATTTCCAACGCTAGACACAATCATATTTCCAAGACCAGACACAATAAAATTTCCAACACGAGACACAACAACATTTCCAACGCTAGACACAATAACGATTCCAACACGAGACACAATAACATTTCCAACGCTAGACACAATAACATTTCCAACGCTAGACACAATCATATTTCCAACACCAGACACAATCATATTTCCAACACGAGACACAATAAAATTTCCAACGCTAGACATAATAACGTTCCCAACACGAGACACAATAAAATTTCCAATACTAGACACAATAAAATTTCCAACACGAGACACAATAAAATTTCCAACGCTAGACACAATAACGTTTCCAACACGAGACACAATCATATTTCCAACAACAGACACAATAACATTTCCAGCACATCAGGCCTTGTGTGTGCACCCTTCATTGACTGTTACCATGTCCTTCTCTACGCCATCCATTTCCTTCCTTTGAGTGTTTGTGTTTGTGTGAGTAGAAAAAAAGGGGGGGGGGTGTTCTGGTGTGACAAACACTCCAACTATGTTGTTAGCCCCCTGGTCAGTAATTAAGGTGAAGAGACAAAATTTCACCGCGCATCAGCATCTTCAAAAGGCCAGCTGTCATGCGCACTGACAGCCTGGTCCTTCCCGACAGCCTCCCCCGATCCGTTCCTGAGAGCAGCGCAGCCATGTTGTTCTTCCAGCTTCATACAGTCAACACGCTCGCCTTCATATCCCAATTTGCTTAACAATTAAACGTCATTAAGGCCACCAGGGGCGGCAACCTTTGTCCCACCCCCTCTTCCCGGCCTTCACCACCCCCCGTCTCACAGCCATTCTCAAGTTTTTGTGACTGTATCGAAAATTTCATAGATTGTTCCTTATTAAATGGGCGGGGGGGGGGCGAATAAAACATGACTTAAACTCAATTTATACTTGTTGCTGTTGATTTGGGCGTTGCAAACATTTTAACACATTTTTGGCGCATTTTCAAATGCACAATCTAAAAGATACAAGTATTTTTTTAAAAATGTACAATTGCAGTCGTCTTCTTATTAGACTGTTTGCAATCATTTTAATTGAAGCATTGCTTCGTGTATTCTATGTTCCCTTCATTTCAAATAATAATCTCCGACTTGTATTTACAAATGCACTAAACTAATACATTGTATAGTGGCTGTGATTCAAATGTAATACATCAAAATATATGCAATACTCTCAAAATCATTTAAATAAATTGGTATTTCGATATCTCCACAGTCCAAATCGCACCAGAAAATGAAACTACTAAAGTTTAAATATTTTTTTTTAAAAATCAAGTTTAATAACTAATTTTACTATTATTATTGTTGAGGACCACTGTTCTAAATTTTTAAACCATTAAAGGAAAAACACGAGAACCAGGAGTGAAAATGGGAGGGGGGGGGTGGGGTCGCGTGATGGGGGAGGGAAGGAGATAGAGAAAGCCAGAAACAGGAAGGAAGGGAATCCAGGGACAGAACTCTGTACGAGACAGACGGTTTTGACTACAGGGAGACCACTAATTGGTTTCTTAATGACGGATAAAATTTGAAATAATCAATGGCTTCGTGAACTAAGGTTTTACACAATTCGAGTTGCGTTATTATTAGTATGAAAGAAGTGAAACAGGGACGGCACTAGCTTCAGTTACGTTATTATTAGTATGAAAGAAGTGAAACAGGGACGGCACTAGCTTCAGTTACGTTGTTATTAGTATGAAAGAAGTGAAACAGGGACGGCACTGGCTTCAGTTACGTTATTATTAGTATGAAAGAAGTGAAACAGGGACGGCACTAGCTTCAGTTACATTGTTATTAGTATGAAAGAAGTGAAACAGGGACGGCACTAGCTTCAGTTACGTTATTATTAGTATGAAAGAAGTGAAACAGGGACGGCACTGGCTTCAGTTACGTTATTATTAGTATGAAAGAAGTGAAACAGGGACGGCACTGGCTTCAGTTACGTTGTTATTAGTATGAAAGAAACTATCAGGGTACAGTACTACCACATCTGTGCAACGATATTTAGGTATACTAACAGGCGTTATCTCTATAAGTATGTGTCATTCTCTTTGGGCGGTCGAGCCTTTGGCTCTTATGACCCGGCTTACAATGCTTGCGGCGAGCCTCAACGTAAGGGCATCGCCATACATCTACACATTTTATATCATCTTATATTTACAGAGTCAATGACTCTTGTCAGTAGCTCAAAGACTTACATTACAAATGTATATGATCATTATTTGTAGCGAAACATTCTTTTGTTTTGGTGGGTCAATAAAGTTTAAGCCGAACAGCGGTATGTCTGGAAAAGTTTACGCTACTACTGATTAACACTTTAAATGAATGAATTAATTGTTAGTTCATACAATTTAATTTACTAATCAGGTTACCCTAATGACAAGGGATACTGCGAAAAAAGAAACAATAGAATTCTATGGGTTATCTTGCCAATAACAAGACATTGCACGTCAAAAAATATTTCATTGGCTTAATATGATTCAAAAATGTTCATTCAGACTCATTCGTTTTATTTTTCTATATTATATAACCTCCTTAATATCATTCATTCAGAGAGAACAGGAAAATACAATAGATATGTACAATACAATATACTACTACTATATACAATATACTACTACTATATACAATATACTACTGCTATATACAATATACTACTACTATATACAATATACTACTACTATATACAATATACTACTACTATATACAATATACTACTACTATATACAATATACTACTACTATATACAATATACTACTACTATATACAATATACTACTACTATATACAATATACTACTACTATATACAATATACTACTACTATATACAATATACTACTACTATATACAATATACTACTATACAATATACTACTACTATATACAATATACTACTACTATATACAATATACTACTGCTATATACAATATACTACTACTATATACAATATACTACTACTATATACAATATACTACTACTATATACAATATACAAATACAATATACAATATACTACTACTATATACAATATACTACTACTATATACAATAAACAAATACAATATACAACTGCAACATACAACTACAATATAAAACTAAAATACACTCTTAAATATACAACTACAACAAAAATAAAACAAAAAAAACAACCATATACAACTTCGAGGTACAACTAAAATAGTCAACCATCTCTTAAAAAGCGTCAGATGGTTTTTTTTTCTTTTCCTTTTTTTCCGCTCTCGTTTTTCTGCTATTCAAATTATTTTATTTAAAAAAATTGATATTGCACTTATAACAAACCACATTATTTAAAGGTAGATATAATATTAATAAAACAAAATTAAGAAATATAACACTATATATAACAATAGTATTAATAATAATAATAATAATTTCATGTTGACTTTAACAATTTTGAATTGCTTATATGAAAACAAAATAATAAAATGTGATCATACAGCCGATGAGGATTAAATGTGAGAGAAATGAGTTCTATGACAGTTTGCTGGCAGTGTGAAGGATAACCATTCATATAGATGTATAATGACGTCATTTTCTGTGAGGACCAAAATTTCATTTTCTCTTTTGTCAACTTCTCAAAATAGCAAGAAATTTCTTTTAAGACTATCTGGTGCCTCTCTCTCTCTCTCTCTCTCTCTCTCTCTCTCTCTCTTCACTCTCTCTCTCTCTCTCTCTTCACTCTCTCTCTCTCTTCACTCTCTCTCTCTCTCTCTCTCTCTCTCTCTCTCTCTCTCTCTCAATCGTGTTTATGGTTGTATATATAGCAATCAGAATTTACCCATGTCCGCCACAACATTATCGAACCTTTGCTGAACTAATTGTTAGATGCCTAAATAATTCTAACAAGGAGAAATAGAACGGTGGGCTTCAGTTCTCTTGATGACCCTCAGTGATCACTTACACTGGTCGCTTACATTTAATTTGTCAAAAACTGTTTATGGCTTACCAAACCAACAACCGCCACACACGTAACTTTTTTGATGCCAGTAACGGACAGTCCTATAGGAAGAGGTCTCAGATGTTTCTGACGTATTTTTCAACAACAAAACAAAGCAGCCAAAAACGAGGTGGAAAAAGGGGGGGGGGTAAAATCGTTCAAAAATAGCATGGCCTACTAACCGGACTGACCCTTCCAATTATCACCCCCTCCAGCCACCCGACCCCACCCCCACCTCCCTCCCACCCAGCAGAATTATGATACAAAACTGCGTAAGATGACTCCCAAAGATATACAACATTCATAACTCTTGTTGTTTACTCGCACCCAGTGAACCTACTTGTCATTCACGAAAGAAGTAGAAAGAAGAAAGAAAAAAACGCCACAAAACTCTATTTGAACATTCGTGTCAGTTTGACAAAAACTGTTTGTGTTTTTTTAAAAACAACGAAACAAAGCTTGTGTTCGTTACCCCCCCCCCAACCCTCCTACTTTTAATGACGTGGGAGCTCCTAAGCCGCTCGACTAGACCAACCAACAAAATGCCAACTGGTGGGGTCCAGTAGCCCGAGTGCGCCATCTGGCACCGAAAATACACTTGTTTGTTTACCATGTGTGTCGGGGGGGGGGACCTCACATCTGTCACTGGTGGCCCAGGTCTAACTGTCAGACTTACAGGTAATCCTATTACGGCGCGCGCTTGACACGTGACGAGCTGCGTTAAGGATATTATGAAAAAACATTTCCATTGTTGCTATGACAACAAGAACACTAACTAGGGTGAGATCGTCAAACGGGAAGTCGATTTTCATTTTCGTCTTATCTAAATTGCTTATTTGATTTCTTTTCTCTAGTATCTTTTTTTTTAAATTACGTATCTCTCATTGTCTCACAATGTCTTTCTTATTCTCTCTACTTCTCTCCTTCTCGTATTCTGTTTCTTAGTACCCCTCTCTCTCTCTTTCTCTCTCTCTCTCTGTCTCTGTCTCTCTGTCTCTCTCTCTCTCTCTCTCATGTGCCACTCTCATGTTCTCTCAATCTTATTTTATTCCCCATCCTCTCTCTTTCTATAGTTTAAAACTGCCCAGTTTGTCTAATTTATCAGTTAATGTTTTCTCTATTTTCAACCCTAGTGATCTGTATCCAATTAAATAGTGATCACCTTTTTGCATATAAATATATGAGTCAAATGAAACGATAAATTAAACTTACTTTCTTATCTCATCTAGTAACAGTTTTTACTTTATGAATTTGCGACTTTTTTGTTCAACAAAACGAATTCAGAATGCCAACAGACTTCACATCAAAACTATTCAAAATGAAGATTTGTATGGCACATCAGATCGAAATACTGTATTTGAAGTATTTGTTATTAGTGCTCTAAACAGTAGAATGCTAGGGGAAGGGGAGGTGGCGTAGCTAGGGATTTGTAGGGATTTGGGGGCCGGGGCTTGGCCTCTTTGGGGGGCCCTGCATACATGGCGGTGGCGTAATATTTGATGTAAAAAAAATTCGGACGCTCCTTTGGGGAACCCCCCCCCTCAAGTAGGGGCCCCGGGGGACTTTCAAATTTGGACCCCCTCCCCTAGCTAGCCACTGGAAGGGGGTGATGTATTTTTTTACTGTTTATAGAACAACTTGATCAAATGTACGAGACTTTTTTTGTCTGGGCGTCGCAGATATAAATAAAAACATCACAACAAAATTTCGACAGAAATCAACTAAAAATCAATTGATTAAAATAAATATCAACTTTGATAACAAAAAACATTACACTAAACAGTAGATCCAGATCATAACAGGGAATGTTTTCAATCGAAGGCATAGGCGACGCCGAGTTTCTTAAAGAAAATACTTGAACACAGCCCATTTTAACACTGGCATATTTTATCGTTGACAGTCCTCTTAGTACCAGCTTGATTGTGTTACAATAATAACCATGATATATATGTCAAACGTGTCATTGTAACTTTTAATGCCACTCTCGAGTTTGTGCCGCCCCTGTTCATCTACTGTCAACGTTTTGTCACATCTCTCATTGTTGTGACGCAACATGGTTTCTGAAAGAACAATTTAAAATAACACACTTAATATTTCTATAGAATAAACATTCCTAGAGGCGAGCCGTGTTTTCTTAAGGTCAGCCATGTATTAGCCACACCCTTGATGTCTGCATGAGCTGTTTATGACAAGCGGGCGTTGCTGTCAGCGGTAAGGGATCTGTGTCGGATATCTCTGGCATCTCCTGTGAGTGCTCTCCACCTTGACAGGCCATCTTCTTGGCCCGTGTTGTGCCAGTCAGTCCACGTTGTGTCCACAGCTGGCTACAGGGGGCAACTCTTAGAGTCTGCAAGGGGGGAAACACTTAGGGGCTGCAAGAGGGCAACTTTAGAGCTTGCAAGGGGGAAACTCCTAGAGGCTTGAGGTGGGCTACTCTTATGGGCTGCAAACTCTTAGAGGCTTCAAGGGAGGCAACTCTTAGAGGCTGCAAGGGAGGCAACTCTTAGAGGCTGCAAGGGAGGCAACTCTTAGAGGCTGCAAGGGAGGCAACTCTTAGAGACTGCAAGGGAGCAACTCTTAGAGGCTGCAAGGGGGCAGCTCTTAGAGCAGCGGTTCTCAACCTGTGGGTCGCGACCCCCGAGGGGGTCGAATGACGATTTGGCAGGGGTCGCCAAAGACCATTGGAAAAATATGTTTTTGTGTGTTTAAATGTGTAAAAATGTGTAAACCTTGCCATGTACATATTTTGTCTATTACTCTATACAAGTCTGTAATCTATTACTCTATACTAGTCTATAGTCTATTCAGTAACGTTGGTAAATTTAGTTGTTGTTCCTTAATTATTTTTAGCTTTTTATAATGTTTATTTCAACACTATCTTATGAACCCCTCAACAACCGGTAATTATATCAACAGAGAGTAGGGCGCGTCTGGATGCTCAGAGGTCTGAGCTCAGCAGGCTGGCTAAGTGACGTAGAAGCTGAACTGCTGCTGCTTCTGGTTCCACACACTGTAGTGTAGGGCTATAGGTCAATATTTAATTGTGCATGGTATTGAAAGATATCGTTATAAATTTTTCATTTTAAATTTAACGTTTTTAAATCAACCGATGGAAATGGAACATGCAGAGAAGAACATTATGATTAAGAAAAGAAAATATAGTGACAACTTCTTACAATATGGTTTTACTTCAATAGTTACAGCAGGAATCGAGAAACCGCAATGCGTTATTTGTAATGAAGTTCTTTCAGCCGAATCTATGAAGCCAAACAAAACTGAAACGTCATTTTGATAGCAAACATCTAAGTTTTGCGGGGAAGGATACCGAATATTTTAGAAGTAAAGCTGATGGCGTCGGGAAAGCCAGACTTGACACTGGCGGCAAGTACCACCAACAAAACGTAGCAGCCGTTGAAGCTTCATATTTGGTGGCGCTCAGAATCGCAAGAGCTATGAAACCTCACACCATTGCCGAAGACTTATTGCGGCAAAAGATATTGTTCGAGTTATGATCGGCAGGGGCGGATTAAGACTGCACGGGGCCCCTGGCAGCAATTCAAACTGGGGCCCTATCCAGCCAGCGTCCCTTTAAATAAAATGATTGCTGACAGCTAATAATATAAGACTATAACTGTAACTTGTAACAAAATAGTCCATTGGTACCTTTTTAATTGGTACAGACTGAATCTGTCTTAACTCAACTTTGCTTCATAACCCTGAGTCTGGTCACCGATCGCTGGACCGAGCTCAGCGTGACACTCAAAATCTAAACAAAAGCAACCCGGTACATCGCGTCAACGCGCGAACTGAGCTTTCACGTGAAAGAAAAATTAACAAACCGTGAAATTGAATTACATACCTCGTATAGAGATAAACTAAAAATGCATTAATTTAATTACGGTACGTTCGATCGATCTCAAATTTTGATACGATGCATTGTTAAGTGACACAGGTCCGTGTGCTAAATTTTAGCTCGATAGCTTCACGGGAAGTGGGTCATTTTTTACTTTTGTTTTTCCGCCCGCCCATGACAGAGAGAGAGAGAGACAGAGAGACAGAGATCACGACAGACGGAGACAGCGGTGAAGTTAATATAAGGGATTTTTAAAAAGGTATTTACTATCGGGTCCGAATAGCGATCAGATTAATGCATAAGATTTTATTAATTTATTTAATTTATCATATTTTTACGGATTGATGCAAAAAATTTTTTTCCACCTTTATTATAAAATATACTAAATTTGGGGGCCCCTAAATCATACATGTTTTTCACCTTATCTGCTTTCTTTGAGGAAAATGACATTGAACCGGACAAGAGAAGTAAAATGATAATTTCTGTGAAAGAAGACTTGCATATGCTGGCGGACGAAATGGCGGACGAAATTTCATCGTACTTTCCAAATGTACCTAACACTCCGTTTGCACTTGTCAGAAGTCCATTCACAGTCAAAGTTAACGATATTCCTGAGACAGCACAAGAGGAGTTCATCGAACTCATTAACAGTGATGCAGCGCGAAATGATTTCTCTTCAATGTCAGTTACAAAATTCTGGATCAAGTGTTTGCAGTCATATCCTGTTCTGTCAGAAAATGTGTTGCACCTTCTTCTTCCTTTTCCAACAACTTATCTTTGCGAAACAGGGTTTTCCAGCTTGCTGGTTATCAAGTCTAAATACAGAAGTAGACTTGTTGTGGAAGATGATCTTCGTTGTGCTCTCGCAAAGACTGTCCCGAGAATTTCTGATCTTGTGAGAAAGAAGCAACCTCAACCTTCACATTAATTGACTTTGGCTTTCTTACGTACTTGTAATTAGATATAAATACGAATACCTTGTATGTAATGTATGACATGTATGTAATTGTAATCATTGTTACATATTGTTTTTTTTTACTAACTACGTTACTACGAAAACGGTGTCTGTGCTTTAATTACGTAAAATTTGTAAAAATGAGAATACAATGTCAGTCTGCATATGAGATATAATTAAATATATTATAACAGTAGCAAAATTACAGCTACGAGGTAGATACCAAAAAATGTGACGGCGGGGGTCGCCACAGCACGAGTAATTTATTAAAAGGGTCGCGACACAAGAAAGGTTGAGAACCGCTGTCTTAGAGACTGCAAGGGAGCAACTCTTAGAGACTGCAAGGGAGGCAACTCTTAGAGACTGCAAGGGAGGCAACTCTTAGAGACTGCAAGGGAGCAACTCTTAGAGGCTGCAAGGGAGCAACTTTTAGAGGCTGCAAGGGAGACAACTCTTAGAGACTGCAAGGGAGCAACTCTTAGAGACTGCAAGGGAGCAACTCTTAGAGACTGCAAGGGAGCAACTCTTAGAGACTGCAAGGGAGCAACTCTTAGAGACTGCAAGGGAGCAACTCTTAGAGACTGCAAGGGAGCAACTCTTAGAGACTGCAAGGGAGCAACTCTTAGAGACTGCAAGGGAGCAACTCTTAGAGGCTGCAAGGGAGGCAACTCTTAGAGACTGCAAGGGGGCAACTATTAGAGGCTGCAAGGGGGGCAACTCTTAGAGACTGCAAGGGGGCAACTCTTAGAGGCTGCAAAGGGGGCAACTATTAGAGCCTGCAAGGGAGGCAACTCTTAGAGACTGCAAGGGGGCAACTCTTAGAGGCTGCAAGGGGGGCAACTCTTAGAGACTGCAAGGGGGCAATTCTTAGAGGCTGCAAGGGGGCTGCTCTTAGATTCAAACATTTACCAACAGGAAGAGAAGGCTGCGGTAATTATCGAGGAACACGGCGACCCGGACTTTTGGTGCCTGAAGGAGCTGGTGTTCGTCTTGAGGTTGGGATGATAGGTTGAGGGTAAGGGAGACATCAAGCTGGTACGGCTAGGACATTAAGACATTTGCCTAAATCACAGTAGTTATCATTGAGAGAAGTATCACAATCCATGAAATATTTGATCAATTTACTTGTTAAAAGACGAATTTTCCGACGCTAAAGGACTTGGGTAAGAAATGTATATAATGTCTCAACGTTGTCTCCTCGATGGCGCAATCAGATCACTATCCGGTAGTCAAAAACCCTATTAAACAAGGACCTTTGCCTCTGCACCTTATAATGTGTTTATATAACACGCACCTACCTGCACGTTATACAGTTTTCCTATGCTTTTTCCCGCCGTTCATCACTACCCCACCATTGCCTTCAAAACAGAACATGCACCTGAACCCTACCCACATCGCCTTCTGAGATACGCCTCTACACCAGCTCCACATTGCCTCCACTTCCAAATTGAATCCTCACATTCACCACACACACTACCATCCACACAGACACGCACACACACACACAGACAGACACTCACTTCCGCCTGTACACCACATAACCAAACGTTATCCCAGGCATAAGTGTGATATTCCATAACTGTGACCTCTATATTTGTATATTAGGAAAGTCCTCAAATAAGATTGTTGTTACAAATGATTGGGGTAAACGTGTTTTTAAATCCCTTATATTAACTTCACCGCCGTCTTTTGGGCGGGCACCGCGGAAAAACAGAAGTAATAAGAAAAACCCGTAAAAAACCAAGTTTTTGACTATAAATCCTTTATGTACGAGAAGTAATTAAAAGAATGTTCATTATAATACGCAGCGCCAGACCATCCAGAAATACAAAATTGCAGTTGTGTCGTAAAACATGTTTAATAAAATGCGCACCGATCAGGAATATGTTTATAAAAAGAGCTGTCAATAAAATACGCACCTTATTGCGCGACAGAAAGGTTGTTCAATATAATACGCACCGCGACGCTCTATCTCAAAAAATAGCATGATATATAGGAATAAATAAAATAATCTAAAAAATCAATAATTTAATTACGGTACATGCGATCGATCTGAAATTTTGATACATTGTTTTTATCATCGGTACGAAACTGCCTGCAAAATTTCAGCTCGCTATCTTGCGAGCAAGTGGGTTAAAAATTGATCAAAAGTTTTGGCGACAAGTTTGGTCGGTCGGTCGGTCGGCCGCAGACACCACGAGTTAATATAAAGGATTTAAAAAATGACCCACTTGCCGTCAGTGCCATCGATCTGAAATTTGGCACATGGACCCGTCTCACCTAACAATGCATCGTATCAAAAATTCAGATCGATCGAACGTACAGTTATTAAATTAATGCATTTTTCGTTTATCTATATAAACTATATGTAGCGGTTGCTATTGTTTACATTTTACAGGTCACTTGACTTCGCCCCAGCCTGCGGTGAACACATCTCGTGTTTTAACCAGGTAAACCACCTTGAGTTGAGTTAACGCGTTGACGCCACCCGTCCATGTCCACACCCCCTCCCCCCTTCCCCCAGTTTTAAAGCCATGTGAGATAATTTCGGTTTCAGTCTGTAAATGTTTGTCACGTTTTAACATAATCAATACTTTTAGTTGTGTCTCATATATAAGGGATTTATAGTCAAGAACTTTGTTTTTACGGGGTTGTTTTATTATTTGATAATTACTAGACAATCCTTGTGAATTCGACTGGCGACCAGAGAACTATAGCCTTTTAACATTTCTTATAATAACAATGTAACCTAAAGAAGTCAACATTAATCAAATACATGATTTGGATATAATTGTGTATGTTCTCAAATAATAATTAATTTAATTTAATATAATTTAACAATAATTAAAACTTAGCTCATCGTGTTTTCAAATATTTATTTGGCGTCTGCTTACAAACTAACTAAAAATGTTTGAATTAAAAAGTGTATTTTCTCCCTCGATACAACACAGGCGGCCGTTGCGCTGAAATAATTACTTTTAAAACATCAAACCTGTTAACTTTATTTCCAAAGTCGACGGTTCACGTATTCAGTTCAAAGTGTTTATCAGTCTGTCTCCATGGAATGCAATTTTAATGAGTTCATTTTATGATGTCTCTCTACAGTCTACTGCAGACTGAAGTCAACATCTTCTGTTTGGGCCAATGGTTTCCTCTGTAACAGAGCCGTCTTTACACCATTTTGGGTCCCCGAGCAAAGAAATAGTGTTGGGCCCCTCCCCCCGCAGGAATAAAAAATAAATAAACATAATATACATATTCCCATGGGGCCCCTATGCTCGTGGGCCCCCGGGCAAATGCCCAACGGGCCTTTGCGCTAAGACGGCCCTGCTCTGTAACCTTATCTTATCTATTACAAACGCTCCTTCCATACTGAACATTTTTTTGCGTTCTACGCTTATCCATGGTTTATGTCTGGAATTGAATTTTTATTCAAGTTTTTTAAATGTTGATATTGTATTGGGTTTTCTGGCCCGAATTCTAGACGGGAGGAGATTCCTTGCCTCGACCAAAGATCTGAGTACCATATTTTTTAATAGACATAGCAGACGTATATGATTTTAAAATTATAATAAAATAATATTTTTTATAGTAGAAAAATAACTCGGAGGGAGCTAAAAATATGAACACCGTACGTGATTTTTTTTCTTAAAACCATCTCTTTATTAAACAAGAATTTGTTTTTCATGCCGTATTTAATAATGAAACTAATAATGATAGTAATAATTTGACAATGCATACACCGCAGTACCCCAACAATCAGCTGGTTCACGGCGATTCAAATAAAAATAGTAATACAAGTATCATCATCAATTCATTCTATGTAAAATAATCATATCCTAACTACAACATACAACGACATTACATAGTTTGCTATAATTGATGTTTGTCACAAAATATACCTTGCCTTGTTTATAAATGATTCTTTGTCCAACTGTGTTACAGGATGTGTATAAAGACATTGTATTTTCTCGCCAGCGAACGCCAGGCATGTTTTTTGTTACACTGCGGACGGCATCTCCCCGTGATGACTGTAATAAACGTGGAGTGCCTGGTCAGACACCAATCGGTCTAACAGAGATAGATGGCCGCAGTTATGGTCAATTTTATGTAAAATCAATTAACACAGTGGCCTCCAGGGGGATGGCTGGGCGGAGCAGACAGGCAGAGTTGTTTGAACGAGATTACAACAAAACACGTGTGTGGTGTGTGTAGTGTCCTGTGACATCCATGGGGGTCAAAGGTGGACATTAGGATGATAGATGGTGGACATTAGGATGGTAGATGGTGGACATAAGGATGGTAGATGGTTATCATCAGGATGGCAGATGGTGGAATGCTGGTTTTCTAATGGTGGAGTATTGTGTGGCTGGTTGTCTAATGGCAGATTGGAAGGCAGTAGGTGGTCTGTATATAAAACTGTTTATAATACTGGATATAATACTGTATATAAAACTGTATATAAAACTGTATATAATAATGTATATAAAACTGTATATAATATTGTATATAAAACTGTACATAATACTATCTTTAAAACTTTATATAAAACCGTATATTATACTGTATACATAACTGTATAGAAAAATTTATAAGAGTATATACGGTACATACTCGAGAGTTTCCCAAAAATTTTTTAATGCATTAGTCAAAATTAAAAACAGGTAATAAAAACTCGAATGAATATTTAAGCGGAATTTCCAATTTTTCCATAACAATTTTCGAGACAAATCACTAAATAGTGTTCAGCAAGTAAATAACGATCACACATAATTTTAATAACAAGTGATTCAAACGCTTCTTTTGCGGTGAAAACACGTTGAGTTGAAAACAAGGAATGTCCGACTTTTTTTTATTCAAGGAAAATATTTCTAGATTACATTAAAATCTATAATTTTGAAAGTAAACTAAACAATTCCGATCTACAAATTGCTGCTAAAATTACGGGAGTCGAACGAGAAGAGATTTTTTTTATGTCTTCTCCAAAACAGCTATAAATATTAGTAGCTATTGTTTGGCGTTTGATTCCACCCGATAGCTGTTATGGTTGCCGAGAAATTGGCAAAATACTGATATTTTTTTAGTGTTTTTTAATATATATTTTCCAAGAAATCCAGTAAACCTTTTCGGGAATATTTTGGCCCGTGCACATCCTTGGGACCTCTTTAAAATACAGCATTTGCAAAAGACCCGAACCCTCTATCTGGTATGGTTCAGGAGTAGCTGCTTGTGCAAGCTCGAACAGACATTCATACCGGACAGATTTTTTCAAACCTATTGCGCTGAAAAGTAGGCAAAAAATAAATAAACTTTAAAATAAAAAAATATAAATAAAAATGAATTTCCTTTAGATTTAATACGAAACACTGCGACCACACATCTGCGCAGTATTTCTCTGCGCATTGTAATTATAAAAGAATTAATTATAATTTCTACTTTACAGTCATTAAACAAGTCGTCAATAAATTTTTAATTAACAAAAAATAAATATTTAATCGCTTTGTTACCCCCCCCCCTTTTTATTAAAAAAAAAGGTGTGTTTTTTTAATTGTTTTTTTTTAATTTTATTATTTATTTATTTTTGTTTAAATGAAATGATGTGTGCAAAGAGAGATAACCAAATATTTAATCAACAATTCAGCAGCAGACGAATGGAGTGAGCGCTCTGTATATCGTAGATAGAGATCTAGTTTGACATTTGGTGAATGTCTGAACCATAACAAATTGCAGTCTCGCTCAGAACTGTCACACGTCCGTCCAGACCGCATTCAGCCCGGGGCTAGCAGACGACCTGGTCCGCCATGCATCATTCAACGGTCGCCTTCCGGCATCGAGTTCTTGCACCGGGCCACTGTCAGACTCAATCAGACGTACAAAGGTGTGGCGTGGTAGCACGGGCTGAGAATGGCTTATATCAGGGAGTCTCACGTTATGATAACTCTAAGTTATTTACCTCGGTAATTTGTATTGAGGTGTAAGTCATTGTCAGTACTTGCAGTCGTTCATTAGTTAAGTGTGTTGTGTTCGTGCGTGCGTGAGTCAGTGCATGAGTATTTATTGTTTTTTTTTATTTTTTTTTAGGCTTCGAAATTCGAAGGAGTTTCTGAAAATTATATTCAACGATCATTATTGCGAAATTTTCAAATAAAATCGCAGGCTCGAAAGTAAGTTTAAAGATTCGATAAACTACGAAAGTTTGGAAAATCGAATGACGTATGCACGGTGGACAGTGAACCGATCCAGTACACTAAACATTAACAAAACTCAAGAAAGTCTATTTACCCAATGCTTCAATACACATTAAAATCCATATGGATAAAATATAAACATTTATATACACTACGTATTATATTCCATTGACACAAAACATAAACAAACATTTGCGCAAAACACCAACATCCTTCAATCTCACCTGAGCAACACACCAACATCCATCATTTCACCTGAGCAACACACCAACACCCATCATCTCACCTGAGCAACACACCAACATCCTTCATCTCACCTGCGCAACACACCAACATCCTTCATCTCACCTGCGCAACAGACCAACATCCATCATCTCACCTGCGCAACACACCAACATCCTTCATCTCACCTGCGCAACACACCAACATCCTTCAATCTCACCTGCGCAACACACCAACATCCTTCAATCTCACCTACGCAACACACCAACATCCTTCATCTCACCTGCGCAACACACCAACATCCATCATCTCACCTGCGCAACACACCAACATCCATCATCTCATTGGCGTAACACACCAACACCCATCTTCTCATCTGCACAAAACACCAACATCATTCAATCTCATCTATGATTCAACATGATAATAACTTTAGAAATTTGGGCTCAGTTAAAAAACGAGTTCAGCTGTTTTTCAAGAACAAATAAAATCAATATACATAATTCCCGTTGTCTGTATGTATGGATGTAACTAGGTGGCGCTGCGAAATTTGTCATGCTGTTAGGTGGTGCTGCGATCGATTTTATTTTATAGTGCTGCGCCAAAAATAACACTTTTCGAACGTTCCGCATAAAATTGTGCAATATGATAATAAATGAATCAAATAAAAATACATGAAAGTTCTGTATTACGTTATTTTTTAATCTGATGTGTATTTATTTTGAAAACTTCTGTCATTTTTGACGGGTGATACGATAGCATACAGATTATTCAGACGTCAAATTCCATTATCGCCAAAAAGTCTCAGGAAAATACCTGCTTTTCTAATGTTCGAAATACAGCACAACAAATAACTTATAAAACAATTTGTATTGATGTCGATTATATATCACGTTTATCCTTTATGTTCACTTTGTGTATTGGTTCCGTTGGTGTAAATCTTAAATGTATGTAATGTATGTAATGTTACACTTTATTTAAAGGTTCACTTTCTGTTATGATTCCATTTTATATAATGGTTAACTTTATGTAATGAGTAATGTTTAACTTTACATAATGTCCGATTAAAGTGTTTGTTTTTTTTAAAAATGTAATGGTCCATTGAATGAATGAATCACTTCTCTTTTATCTTTCGGGATGACATCTTTAAAATGTAAAAGCCACAGTCATTTCATTTTGTGTCTTGTTGACCATTTTCAGCGGTGCGCTTCTCTATATTTATAGACTTTAAGGACTCGGGTTATTTTGATTTTTAATTTAAAAGAAATAAGATTAAAAAAAGAAATTCTTTTCAAACGTTTGGTCTCCCATCTCTCTGAAATGTTACCTGAAAAACACGACGTCCGCTTGACTTGTCTACAAATAAATTTCCTTCGCACCCACCCCCACCCTTTTTTTTTCTCCATCAGAACCTTGTCCGAAGTCGTCTGCGCCTCGCGGACACCGCCTCGCGTCTGTTTGTCCGTTGTGACGTGTGTATCCTATCTGAGGGCTAACATCTGGACAACACGGTTGACCAACGCGGACTGACGCGGCGACGGCCGGCTCTGTTGATAACGGGTGTCCGGCGGTTCCGTGGCGTGAAGAGCAAATATTTACGGATTGGTAGCAAAGACTAATCGGTGCTTAGTACATTAGCGGGCCCGGACCACGGCTCGGGGTGCTTTCAACGGTGGACGGCGGGGTATGGGCTGGCGTGTCACGGTCAGGTAAACTGTTAATGGCCAGTGGAGGCCATGTCGGGGTGTGGGGGGGGCGCTAGGGTCATGGCTAGAGGAAATTCATATAATTTGTATTAACGCAGATATTGTTATTATTTTTTTTTAAAATATGTCAGGACCAATGGTCCATTAAGCTGCGCGGCCGCACATATATCTGACCGACGCCGCGCAGCAGTTTAGAATTACCTCGTAGCAAATTTTATAAAATATTGAACAAAAATTATTGATTGTTGTGCAACTTTGCACACGAGTTGTTTTTTTTTACTTTGCACATGGACCATTGATCCTTAGAGGTAACATTGGTCGGGACACCGTTGGATGTGCTGCAACATTTCTTGATGTGTGCCGTGATACTTTTTATTTATGCTGTGATACTTTTGACGTGTGTTGTGATCCTTTTGATGTGTGTTTTGATACTTTTGATGTGTATTGTGATACTTTTGATGTGTGTTGTGATACTTATCTATACAGACGCTCCTTCTATACCGAAGATTAATGCGTCCACAGACCATTCCGGTCTGTTGGCAAGTGATGCAGCGTTCACAGGCCTCGGCTAAAAGGGTTCCACGCATTACCCAGCCGCCTTTATTTCCCTAACTAATGTTAGGTGGGTGGACTCAGGGACGCCCTAGGCCTCGGGAAGAAATCTTTGCCTTCAAAAGGATTCGAACCCGCGATCATCGGTACGCCAGCCGAGCGCGCATGCCACTCGACCGCCGTGCCCCTATACTTGACGTGTGAGTGTGTTGTGATACTTTTGATGTGTGTTGTGATACTTTTGTGAAATCGAAATAAAAATAATTTTTGGATTGAGCTTTCTGGAATATTCGCATAAAACAGAAAGGGTTGGGATGGCACTTCCAGTGTAGTAAAGTACCACTTCCGGTTACAGGGCATCGCTCAAAAGTTGATAGAAACCTACGTAAAGGATCCCATTACTTAAATTTGAAATTTCCTCCATCTAGCTGAAACGGTACACAAGCTCTCTTGTTCACACGCAGACAAACACACACACACACTTACAAGTTTACAAAACTCTGTTTTTTTCCGACTGTCAAACGTAGAGATTTGTCGAGATCTCGATTCAATGGTGTGCATAATTGCTCCGTGTTATGGGAGAAATAAAAAAATAGAGGGGAGTGCAGTGAATATGTTGCTCCATTTTCCAGGAAGGATAGAGTTGACAAAAACGTGCTTAATTTTACATTTGCGTATCATTTGTTTATTATGTATTGTTATGTATGTTTGGTTAAATGTGTATTTTTAAATACCTATTATTAAGTATTTATTGTTGGTAGTTATTTAGTATGTGCTGCGAAATATATACGGTTAAATATGTATTATTAGATATGTATTTTTTAAATACATATTATTAAGTATGCATTGTTAAATATGTTTTGTTAAGGTGTAGGGCTGTGAAATTAATCGATTAATTAATCGATTAATTGGTTAAAAAAATTAATCGATTAAAATTAACATGATTGATTTTAAATTCGATTAAAATTTAAGAAAATGTTTCTTATAAATTTTTGCAATTCATTAATAATTGATATTTTTTGCTGCTTACATACTTTTCCCTCGTATTATTTTATTTTTTTAGACTTGCAGACGTAAACGAAAATGACGACTAACGACAGCACACTTCAAGCTACTCATTTAAGC
The DNA here is from genome assembly GCA_944989445.1 of Ampullaceana balthica. Lineage (NCBI taxonomy): Eukaryota > Metazoa > Mollusca > Gastropoda > Lymnaeidae > Ampullaceana > Ampullaceana balthica. The sequence continues at coordinate 37,060 of CALYLW010001597.1, read as the reverse complement.
GGAAAGTTGAGCACACACTTTATGTTTAAGCTAACTGCGGATGGCAATTAAATCAGACGAATGAGATGCAGTACACGATCATGTCTGCTTCCAGAAAATGTAAACGCAAAAGTGATGCCTACTTGCTTACTATAGAGTGAATGACAGTGGGTATACTGTATACGTTTTATAATTTAACTGTCTACGTTTTTTTTCAAGTTATAGAAAAATCACTTACATCAGTGCTACAGTTTGAATATACAACATTTTTGTGCCAACTCTAAAGTTAAGTCATGGGTTGTAGCAGATCAGGTACAAATACAGTGTGACCCCGTTAAGTCATGGGTTCTAGCAGATCAGATACAAATACAGTGTGACCCCGTTAAGTCATTGGTTGTAGCAGATCATATATAAATACAGTGTGACCCCGTTAAGTCATGGGTTCTAGCAGATCAGATACAAACACAGTGTGACCCAGTTAAGTCGTTCTGGTCCATATTTATAATATGTAATCGCGACTTAGGCGAATCGCAATTTATCGTCACTTAGTACATATTACAGTGTAACTTACTGAGCGAAGTAAAGGATGCAAGTGTTATCTTCCTTATAACATTTATTACAAAAAATACAGAAAAATCGGTAATTTTTTTAAAATTATAATTGATGCTTTGTAGCAAGCCGAATGTTAAGTACAAGAATCCGTATAACTTTTGTATCCTTAATTACTGTATTTTATATTTATGTTCATTTTAAAAGTTATTTCTTTGTTAACAAGCTACTCGGGAATGATTGTTTGTTTTACTGTCATTGTTTTTTCCTCCTTATTTCTTGCACAGCAGAACGAATTTGCTGTGTTACGTCACAAAATTTGAGAGCCATTGAATCGTCGCGACTTAACCGATTTCGCGAAATAACGAATAGTGACTTGACGGGATCTATATATGCCTTATAATTAATCGAAATTAATCGATTAATATTTTTTTTGCAAATTAATCGAACAATTTTATTTTTAATCAGCCCTCTTAATTAGGTATTGTTAAATAAGTATTGATGGATATGTATTGATATTTTAAATTTAAGTTATCATTTGTTTTAACGCAAAAAAAACACTTCTGCCATCTCAAACTCTAACAATTATGTCTACAATTCGACCTCAGATCACCTCTTGAACGAGTAAGATAGTTTCAATATGTCAATGTAAACATTGATCCAAGTAACATTGCACAGGTGGCAATGGATGGAGTCGAACATTCGGCGGATTTACCAGCGACCCACAGAGAAAATTTGTGCGAGATTTGCAGGAGAGAAAGTGAGCTAGAGTTCGAGGGAAAAAAACCCCACATAGAAATAGAATGATAGAGTGAGAACGGAGCATTGCCCAACCAACGCACACTTTAACAGGCTTGACCGCTAGACCACAACAGGGACTCGAACTGTCGGGATTGCAGCCTAAACCTTGAGCTAGACATGGCCGGGGAGGTTAGGGAGACAAAAGAGTCCCACGTTAAGACGATTTTGTATGTCACTACACAGAAGATGGAGCAGGTTGCCCAGGTGTTAGTCAAGGCCTTAAGAGAATAATCTCAGGCCCAAAGAATGTGTGATTAGTTCAGTGATATAGAGTCAGATAGAGTGAGACAGAGTCAGATACAGCGAGACAGAGTCAGATAGAGTGCGACAGAGTCAGATACAGCGAGACAGAGTCAGATAGAGTGCGACAGAGTCAGATAGAGTGAGACAGAGTCAGATAGAGTGAGACAGAGTCAGATAGAGTGAGACAGAGTCAGATAGAGTGAGACAGAGTCAGATACAGCGAGACAGAGTCAGATAGAGTGCGACAGAGTCAGATAGAGTGAGACAGAGTCAGATAGAGTGAGACAGAGTCAGATAGAGTGAGACAGAGTCAGATAGAGTGAGACAGAGTCAGATAGAGTGAGACAGAGTCATATAGAGTGAGACAGAGTCAGATAGAGTGAGACAGAGTCAGATAGAGTGAGACAGAGTCAGATAGAGTGAGTCAGAGTCAGATAGAGTGAGAGTTTTAGCCATAAAGCAATCTGTGCGTGGTTAGACAAGTGGCAGTTTTTTTTTCAGGATCCTTTCATTGGATTTTTTAAAAAAATTACCAGTGAACATGACCCATAATTACATGAGGTAACTAATCCACAGTGTTGCCAGTTAGTTACGGCTATGATTAATCCAGCTATAGCCGGGGCCCTTCACAACAAAATAATAGCGCATAAATTTCCTGGCAGTTTTAATGGCGGAGAGATAACACGATACAAAACACAACAAAAAAATAGTGGTCGCCCTTTCTATGGGCAGAAGAGAAGAAAGGGGAGGAGGGGAAAAAATGGATGGCTCAAAGTCAGAAACGAGGCTTAATTAATCCGCACGCAAGCGATGTCGGTTTGCACCGCCGGTTCATCCCATTATTATCATTCTGTAATTATGGGGCAAGTCGCGACTTTGTAACCCCTGGCTCGTAAGTCCCCCCCCCCTTTGCCTGGATCCATAGATCATAACAGGGTTTGTCGAACACGACCTCCACCCCCACCTCTTGTACTACCAACACTGTGAGATCCCAGTGCTGGAGTCGTAGCATGAACAAATTAACCCCGGAATCGTAATTTTTAACAAAACATTTAACTCAATAAATTCAAAGGAGAATATGACGTCATCAGTTCATGCGTATGTTGCTTTCCTTAAAAACTTACATTCGAACTCTAGCAACTACAATCGCTCGTGTCACTCTGAGGTCCTAAAAAATGCTTTTCCCAAAATCTCGTCTGATCCCTAGGACATTTCATAGTTAATGGACGTCACTGTCCTATTCCCTCCTAAACCCCTCCCCCACTGTTTCCGCCCCCCTCGCAAAACCCCGACATCCCCCGGGGGTGTGTATTACAGGAGATTATACAAGTGGCGGCCTGGATTAGGCCGGTGCGGACGTCTCGGCCAGCACAGCGCTATGTCATTATCAGGTCGGGGCCCTGTTATGAACGGCCGCGTCAGTGTTTGGTGCGCACGTCGTCCCTCACCGGAAGTCGTCTGCTGACAAAACGCCGGGAAGAAACGCGTGTCCGTCAGCGTCGTGTCCCAACTACGCCTTGGGGTGGGGGAAGAAGGGGATCATTTCGTCGGTGCCCTGGACATGACGTTGATGTCAATTTGTGTCTTGTTTAGAGAATCAGCTCTGGTCTCTGACTCCGTGGATTTATTTATTTTTTTGTTTTAAAGATTTTTTTCCATCCGCATTTATTTGAAAAAAATATAATATTCAAAAATATATAAAAAATTTAGGGCTGTTAACAATTAATTTAAATTCATTCTTAAACTTTAAAAAATTAACGATTAATTAATCGTTAATTTCGATTAAAGCCACAAATTGGAATGTATGGTGTCATAAGTAACATTTATTAAACGTACTTGTCGAAAATTGAAATAATACTGGAATGTCTTCTTTATATGTCATGTTTTAACCAACAACGCAAACAGACAAGTGTATTGACATTATTTGGTTCAAGTGATGAGCGGGTCTTATTGACAATATAACCAGCCGAGCTGAAATATCGTTCACATAGCTTTAGATTGTCTCAGCTGAAGTTTCTGATACTGTAGTGGATGTTTGGTTTGCAGATGATAAAAAAGCGAAGTGTTACAACCATGGTAGCGATGTTCCCTTTAAGCATCGCGGCTGCGAAGATATTTGACCGACGCCACGCAGGAGTTAAGAATCAACGCGCAGTAAATTTTGTCAAAATATTGCACATTAAATGTTTTTAAAAAATAACTTTTTCACACGGACCAACGAAGCTTAGACTTAGAGGGAACATTGCATGGTAGGCAAACGATTTCTCTTAACGGACACAATAACCTTTATCAACATTTTGAACATTCACGTCAATCAATAGTTTAAAACAAAAATGTTCATGTAATCGTCCGGAAATTAGTTTATATTTATCGGCCGCAATATTTTACTTTTTGACTTCTAGTACATTTATAAGTGGTGGGTCGATTAATCGTTAAAAAATTTAATCATTAAAAATTGTAAAAATTAATCGAGAAATTAATCGTTAATTTCCGCAGCCCTAAAAAAGTAATTTAATACGCCCCAGAGATAATTAAATTATTCGAACTTCGATTGATAGATATACAACTATTTAATAACTGAAAGCAAAGGCGCCACCCAGGGTGCTTCACCCTCCCTAACAACCTTTCTAATGTTATGCTTTTAATACATAAACTAGAGTATTACCCGTCAAAAATTACGGAAGTTTCAAAATTAATAGATTCGAGAAGAGTTATTTTTGGTGCAGAATTTTTTTCTAAAAGTTTTGGTTTTTTTTTGGTGTAGCGGAGCGTTGCTTTCTAAAATTAGTGGCGTTACGGACATACATAGCAAATTATGTATATTGATGATAAACACAGTTTTCAATTTAAGTTTTAATTAATGTTTCTGTATGATCCAGTACAGCTGCAATTTAAAAAATTTAAAAAAAAATCAAACAAGTAAAGGCAACATTTTTTTCTCTTTACTAAGCGCATAGAAATGGTTTAAACTATTTCGTCCATAAATTCAATGAATAGAGCCTTTTAGTTTTAGTTTATCCAAGTGGTTTGGTGGGGATGTATTTCCAATTAGACGTAGGCCATCCACGTGAAAAGCCGTGAGAAATATTTGTACGCTTTTAGTTTAAAATTAATTCATAAATTACCTGATTTTTTATTTACCCCACTACAAATGATTCTTCGCCTTTATTTTATAGGACCAAAAAGAATAGTTTAAAAAAGAATTAGTACCAAAATATTAATAAAAATAAGAATAGGACCAAAATAACAATAAAATGAGAATGATAATAAAAATTATTGTAAAAAGGAAGTTGGAGGAGAAGGGGGGGGGAGGTTAAATGCAATCCTATACTATACGGGATGTGACTTCTCTTTATCGATGACCATCTCCGCGTGTAACCACAACCCTCAGGGACGGCTGATCGCAATCACCTATAACCACGGTCGGACAATCCACTGGTACCGCGGTCAACTGTTTGCACTTCCGTCACGTGATGCCATTCTACCAACACGTTCAACAATGAGGTAAGTGACCCCCCACCTCACGCAGCCCCCTACCCCTGGTGTAACACGGCCGGTCGCCAATCTACTCGACTTTCACTGACTCAGTCGGGACAACGTCCGTAACACTAGACGTAAGATCGGGGCCGGCGATACGGAGGTCCTCGGCGTCCCCTTAAATCTACACAATGGACCGTGACAGCCATGAAAACGTCGCTGGGTTTCGTATCGGCCTTAATGGCCGTTACGAATACTTCCCACAGATACACCATTGCACCACCAGCGGTTCTCGAAGCTTTTTAATGAAAGAAAATCTGAAAACTAACAGAACCCTATTCTGTAACATGTTATGTTTGTGGAATTAATTATTGTTTTATCATAATATATCCTTGTTAGTAAAGGCACTGCTCAGTGGCGTCACTAGGGAGGTACGGTGGGGGCGGGCCGCCCCGGGTGACACCAACCCTAGTGACGCCTCTGTCACTGCTTAATTCTAGTATTTATAGTTTGAACTAAGGGGATATGAACATTTCTTCTCAGTGCTTGTTTTACTAAAATTAAGATAAATTATTCAATGTTCGCTTTTTTTGTTCGACTGTAAGGCCAAGAACTTCTTGGACACTGGACACAGTAACGAATGGTTGAGTGGGAGAAGAGGGGGGGGGGTAGCTGTACAAAACTGTACTGACGCCGTAAAGATGAGAATATTCTGAAATCTTCAAAACTTTTCTCCTGGGAAAATAACAAGCTGCTTGGTCATTTAGGGTGGAACTAGCACTCTTAAAACAACTTGAGCTCTGAAACAACCTGAGCTGTGAAACAACCTGAGCTGTGAAACAACTAGAACTCTGAAACAACCTGAGCTCTGAAACAACTTGAGCTCTGAAACAACTTGAGCTCTGAAACAACTTGAGCTCTGAAACAACTTGAGCTCTGAAACAACTTGAGCTCTGAAACAACTTGAGCTCTGAAACAACTTGAGCTCTGAAACAACTTGAGCTCTGAAACAACTTGAGCTCTGAAACAACTTGAGCTCTGAAACAACTTGAGCTCTGAAACTTTTCTCCTGGGAAAATAACAAGCTGCTTGGTCATTTAGGGTGGAACTAGCACTCTTAAAACAACTTGAGCTCTGAAACAACCTGAGCTGTGAAACAACCTGAGCTGTGAAACAACTAGAACTCTGAAACAACCTGAGCTCTGAAACAACTTGAGCTCTGAAACAACTTGAGCTCTGAAACAACTTGAGCTCTGAAACAACCTGAGCTGTGAAACAACCTGAGCTGTGAAACAACTTGAGCTCTGAAACAACTTGAGCTCTGAAACAACTTGAGCTCTGAAACAACTTGAGCTCTGAAACAACTTGAGCTCTGAAACAACTTGAGCTCTGAAACAACTTGAGCTCTGAAACTAAACATTTGTTTGCGCATCAATATTTATCTAGGCAACTTGCCTTTTTACCCCAGATTCAAGAACCTGATGATGAACTGGCTTAAAACAATATGTCGAGTGTTCCCTGTGTATGCACCTCGTCTTCACAGTAGAGGATCCGTCGTCACGGCACTACTTCTCATAAATAAAACTACAAACCCGAAACACCAATCCACTCAAAGGACATTAAATAGTATCGCATTTTTTTCACTCCTTTGTTTTTACTTTTCCAGAGAGTTTTACTGTGTAACCGAAACTGATAAGGTGTCGTTTGGGGTTCTCCCCCCAACAAAAGCGGGCAGATAAAATGACTATCAATACGCCCCTGTTCGGTATGGTTTCTGAACAACAGCGCAGCAATAGAAGCAGACGGTCATGACGTCATAGACAGCTGATCCCAGGTTGTCGAGCCCTTAATAATACGATGTGTGTGGGGTCAATGATGTAGTCGGACACAAAACACTAAATGTGAATGGATATTACAATGAAATAAAAAAAGGTGGTCCCATCGGGAATATCCCATAAGTGATACTGCAACACCCCATAGAAATCTTGTTTAAATATGGTGGGTGCTGTAAAAGCAATATCCTGGGAAGTGTGTTAAATTTTTGTAACTATGTTTTTATGGCCACGGGGCTTTTGTGTGGGCAGTTGGAGCGACTTGAAATAGGACACAGTCGGGGTTATAAAACGGATCGTATTAACCAGTAGATAACACCTGGCTGAGTCGGACACTGGCTTCAGTTTCGTGGCCCGGTCAGGATGTTGACTTAATAAATTAATTACTGACACCGGGGCTATACGACCACTGGACTGGACCAAGGACTCTCTCCACTGGACTGGACCAGGGACTCTCACCACTGGACTGGACCAGGGACTCTCACTGTATATCAGGGACTACCACTGTATGTAAATCAGGGACTCTCATTGTAGTTTTATGTTTGAAAATTTGGACACACCCAAAGCTGCTAGGAGTAGGGGTCACTTGCAGGAGATTTTGTTTTTATTGTTGGTTTTCTTGTTGTCTTTTTAAAACAGAATGGGACAGCGATAAAGCTTTTAAATAATATGCAAAATACACAAACAAATTGTGCAATTAAAACAATAAATTTGAGCTTTATTGTTAAACTAAAACGACAATAGACGTTTCGGCTAATGCCTTCATCAGTACAATAACATAAAATAGGTACTTAAATATATTTAAATTCTTAAAACATATTATATCATAAAATAATTTAAAATATTCATGTAAAATAAAATGAAAGGAAAATTAAAAACAAACAAGGACACGTGATATAGGAAAAAGGAGGAAGTATCTAAAGTTACAGTTTAAACCACAACGGGAAAAAGATTCTGCAGCTAGGTAAAATTGTGAGTTTGGTTAATTCCACGTGGAGTCAACGTAACAAATCGTTTTATAAATATATTTTCCATGTGGATCCTATCATGGGTATTGCTTGCATATAAAATACCAAAGGCGTTCTTTTCTATTTAAACAACGACGCAGGAGACAGTTAAATACATCACACACCCATGCACATTAAACTTAATTCACGAAAAGGCAGAAAGAACAAGTGAGGTGAACTCAACACAAACCACATTAAAATCATTTCATTGGAAGAAAAACAAAATTACGTTACTCAAATTTTGTTAAACTGTCACTTGGCACTTATTTCTAAAATGATTTTTAGTAAACAATTTTTAACCATTTTATTTATTTTTGTTTAAATGCATTCTTCCATTGAAAAAAAAGCTATTAAACGAAGTCTTTTTTTTTAAAAAATTATGTTCAACTTGTTTAAAGCGTTGCCATTGAAATGGGGCATAGTGGCCGTGGTGTTAAATATATGCCGTCAATAACGTATTATTGAGTCATATATTATTAATCTGTAAAAGGTAATTCAATTGTTAATATTGATTATAATTTCTGGCTTTAGAATCCCACAAAAAGAATGAATGTTCAACAGTCTTTCGGAAAACAAATTAAATATTTTAAAAATAAAATTAATTTATTGCACATTCCTTGATTTTAGTGAAATAACCGGTTTCATATATTTTGAGTCAGAGTGACTAGACTTGTTTCAAATATCTAAAAAAGGGGGGGGGGAGGGGATTGCCTTCCTTTTCTGCATTTCCTGCAACCTCTGACCATACATCCGTTATGCCAAGATAAGATCATCAAAGTGGTATCGAGGATACGTACACAACGACGTCATCTCTAATGTGCACCTAAGAATCCTTCCTTTGTGCCAGCCGCATCTCGGAAATAAAGATGAAAAAACAAAATATCTCTAACAACATAAATATATTCAGAATTTTTTTTTCTCATAATCTTTTCAGCCACCATCAGAACAGTTTGCTGAATGCCAACACATATCACCGCAGCGTACACTCACATAAACATAAGCTTTGTTCTATGTCGTGAAGAGAGAGAGGCTAAGAACGATTGCAACTACCCCCTTCCCCCCCTTCCCCCACAACACAGTGTCCGTTTCTGATTAGCTGGAGAACACAACGAGCTGTTTGTATTGAGAGATTGTGGAGACTGAAGTGAACCAGGTCAGCAGGGGATGGAACTCGTGGGCGACTCATTCAGATAACCCAGCAGAAGTCAAGTTGTTTTTTTTTGACGATTGTGCCTAAAATTTAATGCAGAAAAAACCCGCTATAAATACAACTATTGTCAACGTAGCACTAGAGTTATGATGCAGCTTATCTTGCTCTTGGTCAAAGAGGATACTATTTCTAAATATAACTGGCTAAAAAAGCTTTCCGGGGAAAAACAACCCACAGAATAAAATCTGAATTAAACATCCAATATTAAGGATAACATCTTAAGCCGCTAGTGTGGAAAATAAACCATTCTCTATGTAGCTGAAATAAAGTGAATCTGACACATGGTAACCTTACTTTGTAAATTTATTTTTAGTAAACTTCTCAATTCTGTTCCACTGGGAATCTGTCCGGGTAAAATCTTGTAATAGGAAATTCACTTACACCTCGTTGGTCAAATTGACCTGCACCTCATTGGTCAAATTCACCTGCAACTCGTTGGTCAAATTGACCTGCACCTCGTTGGTCAGATTGACCTGCACGTCGTTGCTCAAATTGACCTACACCTCGTTGGTCAAATTCACCTGCACCTCGTTGGTCAAATTGACCTGCACCTCGTTGGTCAAATTGACCTGCACCTCGTTGGTCAAATTGACCTGCACCTCGTTGCTCAAATTGACCTACACCTCGTTGCTCAAATTGACCTACATCTCGTTGGTCAAATTCACCTGCAAATAGTTGGTCAAATTCACCTGCAAATAGTTGGTCAAATTCACCTGCAAATAGTTGGTCAAATTCACCTGCAAATAGTTGGTCAAATTCACCTGCACCTCGTTGGTCAAATTCACCTGCAAATAGTTGGTCGAATTCACCTGCACCTCATTGGTCAAATTCACCTGCAAATAGTTGGTCAAATTCACCTGCAAATAGTTGGTCAAATTCACCTGCAAATAGTTGGTAAAATTCACCTGCAAATAGTTGGTCAAATTCACCTGCACCTCGTTGGTCAAATTCACCTGCAAATAGTTGGTCAAATTCACCTACTCCTCGTTGGTCAAATTGACCTGCACCTCGTTGCTCAAATTGACCTACACTTCGTTGCTCAAATTGACCTACATCTCGTTGGTCAAATTCACCTGCAAATAATTGGTCAAATTGACCTGCACCTCGTTGGTCAAATTGACCTGCACCTCGTTGGTCAAATTGACCTGCACCTCGTTGCTCAAATTGACCTACACCTCGTTGCTCAAATTGACCTACATCTCGTTGGTCAAATTCACCTGCAAATAGTTGGTCAAATTCACCTGCAAATAGTTGGTCAAATTCACCTGCAAATAGTTGGTCAAATTCACCTGCAAATAGTTGGTTAAATTCACCTGCACCTCGTTGGTCAAATTCACCTGCAAATAGTTGGTCGAAGTCACCTGCACCTCATTGGTCAAATTCACCTGCAAATAGTTGGTCAAATTCACCTGCAAATAGTTGGTAAAATTCACCTGCAAATAGTTGGTCAAATTCACCTGCACCTCGTTGGTCAAATTCACCTGCAAATAGTTGGTCAAATTCACCTACTCCTCGTTGGTCAAATTGACCTGCACCTCGTTGCTCAAATTGACCTACACTTCGTTGCTCAAATTGACCTACATCTCGTTGGTCAAATTCACCTGCAAATAGTTGGTCAAATTCACCTGCACCTCGTTGGTCAAATTCACCTGCAAATAGTTGGTCAAATTCACCTGCACCTCGTTGGTCAAATTGACCTACACCCCATTGGTCAAATTCACCTGCACCTCGTTGCTCAAATTCACCTGCACCTTGTTGGTCAAATTGACCTGCACTTCGTTGTTCAAACTGACCTACACATCGTTGGTCAAATTCACCTGCACCTCGTTGGTCAAACAAGTTCCTACATTTGCACATGGTCATTTTTGTAATATTTTTTATCATGACAATTGGTGGTAATATTTTGTCAAATTTTAAAATGATAAAGCTAAAAAGATTTTTTTAAAAAGCTTTCCCGTTCAATGGATTCAAGTAACTTACCATTCCATCAAAGTCATAAATTACAATTCCATCAAAGTCATAAATTACAATTCCATCAAAGTCATAACTTACCATTCCATCACAGTCATAACTTACCATTCCATCAAAGTCATAACTTACCATCCAATCAAAGTCATAACTTATCGTCCAATCAAAGTTATGAATTACTATTTGATCAAAATCATGACCCTTTAATTTCTTTATATTAACTCGTGCCGTCTGCTTGATTGCTTGATTGATGCCTTGTTTGCCGAAAACACTTTGGATCGATTTTTAACCCACTTCCTCGTAAGCTAGCGAGCTGAACGTTTACAGGTAGACTCGTGCCGATGTTAAAAATGATGCATCAACATTTCAGATCAATCGAATTTACTGCAATTAAATTAATGATTGTTTAGATTATCTCTATGTATCTCTATGTACCATGTTATTTTTTGTGCTAGAGTGGTCGGCGCGTATTATATTGAACGACCTTTTTAATACTTTCCTTTTGCGCTGTGCGGTGCGTACCGTGCGTATTATATTGATAACACTTTTTAAAAATATATTCCCGATCTATAAATGTAAATAATATTAATTGCTAATCTGTCTCGCAGTGCGCACTATGTTAAACATGTTTTTGTAAGCCCTTTTCCGTGATCAAATCGAGCTGAAATTTAGCAGGAAGACTGTCGAATTTTTTTAACTATAAATCCTTTATATATTTGAGACATAACTAAAATTTTAGATTTTTTTATTGTCGTGCGCTGCGTATTATAATGAACATTCTTTTAGTTATGTCTCGTATATAAAGGATTTATAGTAAAAAACTTGTTTTTTTTACGTGTTTTTAATTATTTATTTTTTAAAATTATGTGTATTCTTTCTTGTGACTTTATTCTACAATCCCCTGACACAGTACACAATCCAAGTTGTTCTACAGAACACATGGACGGGAAAAGTTAAGTCGTTTTAGCCAGCTACGCCTCCAGGTTGCTCTGTTGAACATACCGACGGACAACGTTAAGTCGTTTTAGCCGGCTAAGTACTGTAATTTCAGGGGCAGTGAATCTTGAGATCGAGTTGATTTAAATCAATTAAACTGGATGTCGAGATATCTTTCAAAGAGGAACATCTACTACAGACCTCCCCCTCCCCTTCCCCAACACACACACACACGCTCATACACACAAACATCCGATGCACATCAGAGGAGTGATTAACTGACCCAGTGTTTTGTTGGATGTCACCCAGCCTAACAGCAACCCAGCCTAACAGCAACCCAGCCTAACAGCAACCCAGCCTAACAGCAACCCAGCCTAACAGCAACCCAGCCTAACAGCAACCCAGCCTAACAGCAACCCAGCCTAACAGCAACCCAACCTAACAGCAACCCAGCCTAACAGCAACCCAACCTAACAGCAACCCAACCTAACAGCAACCCAACCTAACCGCAACCCAACCTAACCGCAACCCAACCTAACAGCAACCCAACCTAACAGCAACCCAACCTAACCGCAACCCAACCTAACAGCAACCAATCTTAACAGCAACCCAACCTAACAGCAACCCAACCTAACAGCAACCCAACCTAACAGCAACACAACCTAACAGCAACCCAACCTAACAGCAACCCAACCTAACAGCAACCCAACCTAACCGCAACCCAACCTAACAGCAACCCAACCTAACAGCAACCCAACCTAACCGCAACCCAACCTAACAGCAACCAATCTTAACAGCAACCCAACCTAACAGCAACCCAACCTAACAGCAACCCAACCTAACAGCAACCCAACCTAACAGCAACCCAAATTAACAGCAACCCAACCTAACAGCAACCAATCTTAACAGCAACCCAACCTAACAGCAACCCAACCTAACAGCAACCCAACCTAACAGCAACCCAACCTAACCGCAACTCAACCTAACAGCAACCAATCTTAACAGCAACCCAACCTAACAGCAACCCAACCTAACAGCAACCAATCTTAACAGCAACCCAACCTAACAGCAACCCAATCTAACAGCAACCCAACCTAACAGCAACCCAACCTAACAGCAACCCAACCTAACAGCAACCCAACCTAACCGCAACCCAACCTAACAACAACCAATCTTAACACCAACCCAACCTAACAGCAACCCAACCTAACCGCAACCCAACCTAACAGCAACCAATCTTAACAGCAACCCAACCTAAAATCAACCCAACCTAACAGCAACCCAACCTAACAGCAACCAATCTTAACAGCAACCCAACCTAACAGCAACCCAACCTAACCGCAACCCAACCTAACAGCAACCAATCTTAACAGCAACCCAACCTAACAGCAACCCAACCTAACAGCAACCAATCTTAACAGCAACCCAACCTAACAGCAACCCAACCTAACAGCAACCCAGCCTAACAGCAACCCAACCTAACAGCAACCCAGCCTAACAGCAACCCAACCTAACAGCAACCCAACCTAACAGCAACCCAACCTAACAGCAACCCAGCCTAACAGCAACCCAACCTAACAGCAACCCAACCTAATAGCAACCCAACCTAACAGCAACCCAACGCAGCATTGTATCTTAAACTGCAGTACTGGTAAGTTCTATATATCAGTGGTCCCCAACCTTTGTAACGCCACGGACCACTAACAGTTTGATAATTTTACCGCGGCCCACTAACCTGGGGATGTGTAGGGTTTGCGGCTGCGTTGATCGTTTATACAGGTATTTAATATTGTTTTAGTTTATAGCTTTAATTTAATTGTACTTAAACATGCCTTCAAAATAAAATACAGTTACACAAAAAGTGAATAAAACATTATTTACTATTTTAATTTACTAGAATGTTAAATCAATGAGAAACCTGAGCTTGTTTTTCTGCAACGAGACGATTCCATCTGGGAGTAATGGGAGACAATGTGCTGCTAAGGTCCATTTTATTCCGTTGTTTTGTCTTCAATGCAGAAAAACCCGCTTCACACAGATAGGATGTCGGAGATGGCAATAGGGATTTAATTGCTTTGGTGGCAATCTCAGGATAGTCCACCATGACTTTAATCCAGAAGACTGAAAGAGTTGTTTTCTCGAACGTAGTTTTAAGGCCACCGTCATTTGCAATCTCGAGCAGTTCAGCTTCTTCTAGCACAGTAATGCTAGATTCGCCTGGTTTGTTGACAAAGTGGTTACGAATCCATTCCCTACCAGTTCTTGGGTCTTTTGTGGTTGGGAAGTAGCACTCAAACTCTTTTAAAAGCAGACAGGTGATCGTGCACCAACTTTGACAAAGAGTGTTCAGGCTCAGTCTCGCCTAGAATCCCCGCTATTGTTTGAAACATATCCAAAATGCCTTTGTTCACTCGCCGTTCCCACAACACCATTTTGGCTTTAAATGCAGCTACTTTGTAAGCCAACTTGAAAACAGTTGTCATTTTTCCCCGAAGAGACAGATTGAGTTCATTGAGCTGGCTGAATATGTCACACAGGTAAGCAAGTTTTGCGACCCATACCTTGTCACTGAAATGTGCTGCCAGCGGTGATTGCTTTTCTGAGAGAAATTTTTGCAATGGCTCTCGTAATTCATATACTCTGTTTAGCGATTTTCCTTTGTACAACTATCTTATTTTTGTGTACAAAAAAGGCATCTGTGCTCTGCGTCCATCTCCTCACAAAGCGGCTCAAACAGGCGTGAGTTAAGGGCGTTTGCCTTGATGTGGTTATCAGGTTACTAATTTTAACGACATCAATCAATATACTGTGACATTTTTTGTCTTGCCAACATTTCCTTGTGAATGATGCAATGCGTAGATTCACACTCAGGTGCAGCCTCCTTAATCCGAGCTGTTAAACCAGACAGTCGTCCGGTCACGGCAGCAGCTCCATCTGTACAGATGCCGAAGTTCAGCTCCCGTGGTGTTGGTTGACAAAGATAGAGCGCATAACAAATCCTCATGTACATCCTCATGATAAATATATCTCACATAAGCAAGTAATATTGCCTTGTTGTCAATGTCTATAGATTCGTCAACATGGAGTGCGTACCTCGGTGATGAATTAATCCTCTCCAACAATTTTATCTCAATATCTTCGGCTATTTCCTCAATGCGCCTAGTTACAGTGGTAGCCGACTATGGCACATGTGCTATCTTTTTAACAGCAGCCTATCCTTGAAGTTCACGGCAAATGTCTTTAGCAGAGAGCAAGATTAATTCTTCACCGATAGTGAAAGGTTTTTTAGCCATAGCAATGCCTTTAGCCACCAAATATGAAGCTATCAGTGCGTTCTCATTTACTGATGTGGTGGCCCTGAGAAATTTCGTCTGTTCTTCATGTTCCAGTTTCTTCCTTTCAAAATACTTCATGGGTTTATCTTTTAATCCAAGGTGGCTGTCCGCTCTGCGCTATGTGTCATTGATTTTCTTTGGACGTGGTGCCGCCAAAACGGGTAACAAGCTTTTCCATCTTGTGTATGGAAAAAGTTGAAAGACGCACAATTCCTAGAGAAATACACCGCAGGAAAAAAAAATCCTTTGCTTGCGGACCACCATGCACATCTCCGCGGACCACTAGTGTTGGGGATCACTGCTATATATAACAAGAGATTATCTTAGCGACCGCTTAAATCCACAAGGCCTCGCATTGTCCTATATGTACTCTTACCCAACAGCCTGTTAGCACCCACACAAGGTGACGTCATCGTGATACCCGGACAAGTGGTGAAATACAAGAATGCTGATGCCAAGGCAGGGGCGTAGCGACCGCCCCCTCCCCCCGCGCACCTCCAGTAAACTATCATGTCACTACGCTCTTTTAATCAACACTTGTAAGAAAATGCTACATATTTTAATTTTTAAATTTCATTTTAGGTTTTAATTGGCCGGTTGTGGTGTGGGCGGACATGAATGGATTATGTCCAGGTCATGAACTCGGGTCAGCTGAAAGTTTGTAACACGACTTGACCGACTCAGCGTCCCGTGTTTTCAAATCATTCAGGTTTGTATGGTAATTTTCTCGCCGCCGATTGCTGTCTGCAACGAGAACGTTGATTTTTTTGCACTTGCACCTCGCTAGCTGTAAATTACAGTGTAATTGTATGGCTAAACAACTGGTAGAGTTTTGGATGTGGATTAAGGGATTAAAAGTGGGAGCTGGGAGGAGATAGCTTTAAAAAAAAGAAGATATATTCATAATATTCATAACTCTATCCTCTTTCGCTATCATATGATCCGCTTGTGCGCTAGCGTACAAAACCTCATGCAGCAGGTCTAGACAATTCGTACTCTCTAATCCTCTCTGAGTTCAAGCCTTTCCATCTGCCCCCACCTCCACTGCTCCAAGTTGTGGCGTCACGGGGTGCTCAATTACACACGCCCCTTTATTGTGCTGCAAAATTAAAACCTGGCCGTAATCTCGAGTGATTATCTGCCATGAAACCGACATGGAGTTGCATGCCTTGTATTTACAGTTTCACCCCTTTTAAAAACGTTTGAGTGTTCCCCCTTTAAACTGGAACCAAGGCTTTTATAACCGGATATTATTCCTAACAGTGCAGGATCTGACCTTTTCTTCGACCCCTGGCCCGAAATGTGGCGTTGCCAAAGACGCGGTCGGTTGTTAAGAGGAAGACATGTACGTTTGAGATATCTTGGGAGCGGCAGTCGGAAAATGGCAAATGAAAACATCTTAAATACACAGCTGTATTTTCTCCCCGTAGTGTTGTTACGTGGGTGCAAAAACCTCCGCCTATGTGGTTTATTCATGGTCACTCAAATATATAACCAACTTATCTCAGTTTTGGCACTTCGGTCGGAATCATGGCCGTGGAAAATGGTGTTAACAGAAGCTGAATAAATCCAGAGATATATAAAATGTTTGAAGATCTGCTCATAGTCTCAGTAATAGAAAAAAAGACAGACTGCAATGGGCAGATCATTTGCAAAGACAGGATATAGAGAGAAGTCAGGATGCTAACATGCCTACTGTGGGGCAGCAAAGACAGGATATAGAGAGAAGTCAGGATGCTAACATGCCTACTGTAGGGCAGCAAAGACAGGATATAGAGAGAAGTCATAATGCTAACATGCCTACTGTGGGACAGCAAAGACAGGATATAGAGAGAAGTCAGGATGCTAACATCCTACTGTGGGACAGCAAAGACAGGATATAGAGAGAAGTAAGGATGCTAACATGACAAACTGTAGACCGTAGAGCAGCAAAGACAGGATATAGAGGCTAAAATGGCCATCTGTGTGGCAGCAAAGACAGGATATAGAGAACGTGAGGTAGATGGCAACATGCCGAGAATGCGATGATGAATGTGGTTGGGATTCATCGCGAAAATTTTTTATCGATTAATTTCAATTAATTATATTTTTATTACGCATATATAGATCCCTTTAAGTCGCGATCCGTTATTTCGCGATATCGGTTAAGTCGCGGTAATTTCATGGCTCCCAAATTTTGTGACGTAACACAGCTAATTTGTCAGCTATGCAAGAAGTAAGGAAGAAAACATTTTTTTTACGAATGCACGACTAAATAAATAATAATAATACGAGAAAAAAGTATGTAAGTAAAAAAACATATTAATTAGTAATAAATTGGAGAAAAAAATATTATAAATACTTTCTTTAATTTTAATCGAATTTTAATCAATCAAATTAATTTTAATCGATTAAATTTTAACGAATAATCGATTAATTAATCGTTAGTTTCCGCAGCCCTATTAATATTATAACCCCCTCTAACAATTAAAAACTAATTTAAATCAACTCTTTGGAAGACATCATCACATTTGGAGGACAGATAGATACGTTACAACTATATTCCGATTGTGATCAATAGCTTTTTAGTACTGGTAATCTTATTTCTCTCTCTCTCTCTCTCTCCCTCTCTCTCTCTCTCTCTCTCTCTCTCTCTCTCTCTCTCTCTCTCTCTCTCTCTAATTCTCATTCTCTCTTCCTCCCACTCTCTCTATGTGTGTGTGTCTGTGTGTGTGTGTTTCTGTGTGTCTCGCTCTGTGTGTTTCTCTGTCTGTGTGTTTGTGTGTATGTGTGCGCGTGCGTGCCTGTGTGTGTGATTGTGTGCGTGTGTGTGTGTATCATTGCTAAAGGGCAATAACTGGTAAAGAAACATGAAGTGAGTTTTACCCTTGCCCCACCATGTTTTTTTTCCTTCTTAGATCCGTGTTACCCATTCAATTAGAGGTATCTCAGCGGATTGGGGGAGGGGGTTGGGGGAGGGGGTTGGCGCGGGGCGTACTCTCCCGTTCCTCTTAGTCTCAACGAACATCGCCCTCAGCGAAAGGAGGATCCTATTAGACGACACACGGTGTCCAGGACCTGTCTCATTGTCCGTCACTCCTACCTCCCCCCACACACCTCTTACACTTCCATTGTTCCAGGGGAGGGGGGGTATTTAGGTTAATAAAGACATTCCCTAACCAGGGGAGGGGAGGGATTTATTTAGGTTAATAACGACAGTCCCTGATGACCCGTCTCTCTGACCCCCGTGTCAAGTGTGACGTCCCCCCTTCAAATTTTCAGAGAAAGTATCTGCTGACTTCTATAATGTGGTAATCAGGATTTGTTTCGTTTTCCTTTATCGGGATCTCGGATTCCCAAAATGACTACAAGTTGAAGAAACGGAAGTTTCTCATTCAGTTTTGTTGTTGTTTCGTTTCTTTTCTTTTCTGTTTTTTTAAAGAAATTAATACTCATTTCAGGGTATGTCATCTCACAATTAGTGACTACGAACTTAAAAAAAACTATACGTATATTAAATATTACTATTGGCTACGATGTAAAGTTGCTCCAAATAAACTCTCAAAATAAATTCACACGAACATCTCAAGGCAAAGATTTGTGCTGGATGCTTCGATTGTGAGCTTAATTGGGCAAATACTATGTGACTATGGCGGATTAAAGGGGGGGGGCTGAACGGGCTAAAGCCAGGGGCCCCCGATGATTTAGGCAGGGGCGCCCGCAGCGTGACGCACTGGATGCACGTGCGTCCACTAAAATTTACAAAATGTTTACAAAAGGTTGGAAGAGAACATTTGTATTATACTTGAAACTCTGGCCGGTTTGACTCAAGATCATGATCGTCAAACATCTGTCAAAGCAAACGGTCTCCAATTATCAATCCAGAATTTTCAGTTCATATATACGCTTGTCGTTGTTCATCACTACTTGCGCTACACGAAACCGATTTCCTACTCATTGCCATTTGTGGTTCAGAATTTAGTTCGTGCCTCTAGTAAGTGCAAGGAGTTGATCGACCTTCTGAAATTGAAACGGAGCAATGACGATTCATGCAATTCATTGTTTGACGAGGCATCTAAGTTAGCATAGAAATTGAATGATGAGGTCAAAGCTCCAAGAGTTACTGCTAGACAACAGTACAGATCAAATGCACAGGGACCGACAAATTCGGTGCAAGATTACTTCAGACTAAATGTTCACAATTCCTTTTTGGGTCACCTAATAACAGAACTTCAAGACCACATTTGTGCATCATCAGGACGTTTGACAGCAGAAATGCTTATGCAGCAACATTTATCCAGTCTGACTAAGGATGACATTAATTTTAATAAAATTAGGGAAGCTTATGCGGCATTCATTAATTCAGATGATCTTGATGTAGAGATTGAGAGGGCGAAGTTCAAACTTTCTGCGCGTGAAGGAGAAGTAAGCAACACTGCCGTGTCTTTGCAAGACTGTTTTTTTACTCACGAATGATTTATACCCAAATTTGCACACTGTTTTTCATGTACTTTTAACGACGCCTGTTACATCCGCCACAGCTGAACGCAGCTTCTCGCGCTCCGCCGTCTCAAGAGTTATATGGGTTCAACAATGGGATCAGAACGACTATCAGCTCTAGCGCTGCTGCATGTTCACACCGACATATTTCCTGACGTCACTAAAGTCATAAAAGACTTCGATGCCACAGGACATCGTAGAATTCTGTTTGCCCCTGGATTGAGGGGCCCCCAAATTTAGTATATTTTATAATAAAAAATGGACAAATGTTTACACGAATCCCTGAAATTTTGATAAATGAAACAAATTAATAAAATCGTATCTACTATTATTAATGTGAACTATATTCCGATATAACAGTCTTAAAATAGTAATCGGAAAAACCTGATTTAATATGCTCACAAAGAGAAATTATATAAGAATATCAGTTATATGGCGTAAATTGACATATTTCGCGTTGAGCTCAGCTGGTCGAATCGAAAGTTTATAGGCCTTTGAGGCAAGCGGTCGCGGGATCGATCCCCTGGTGGGGTGTGGCATATTTTTTAATTTTAATATTTATTCTTTATATTGTATTTTACACTCAATTTTACGATACTGGCAAACAGTTATTTCTTCGTGTCATGTTTTTTCATATACAATCTATTTTGCTGAATAGTTACAAGTTACAGTTTTAAATTAGCTGCTAGCAATCTTTTTATCTAAAGGTACACTGGCTGGATAGGGCCCCAGTTTGATATGCAGCCAGGGGCCCCATGCAGTCCTAATCCGCCCCTGCTCTGTGAAATATATATCAGAAACTGGGATAGTATGTTTGGCAGAAAACGTAAGTAGTGCAAAGACGGCGCCCTGACCAAGTCCTGCCCGCAAGGAGGTCTTCCAATGAAGACCATCATCGAATGTCTTTTCATCAGCTTTACGAACTCAAGTCCAAAATTCTATTACCATACCGAGGGTTTTATGTTACCCTTCATTTGACCTTTCGTTACCCTTTAAATGATAATTTGTTACCCCTCTAATTGCTGTCTTTTCCCGTGCACATCGCTATACCGTACCAATATGTATGTTGTTCTGTTAATGTAATTTTTAAGTACAATACAAGCCGTAATGTATGTTACAAACGAATGCGCTGTAAAACGGTTTTTTTATTTTAAAAAAGTAATTTTCCCCGTTTTCAACAATTTTAAGCTTCTTAATTGTATGTTTCATCTGAAAAATCAATAGCTAATGTAAGAGTAAATTGATGTAAATGGTTTAAATATTATTTATTTTAAATTAGAGTAAATTGACAACACATAAACAAAACATTAAACAAATATATTTCACAATGTACGCCATGCTCAATCTGGTACCATCATATAAAATATGTAATGGCTTGACCCAACGATATTGGCTCTCTAACCACAACTATCGTCTTTTAATATTTTTTAATTTATTTATTTTTAAGATTTACTTTTAATGAATGCATATTACTCAGCCATAAAATTGTTGTTAAAACAAAACATTGAGGCTAAGGGATAAATATGACATGTTTTGTGTGCACTTTACACTGGATTAAAGTTTTTTTTAAAAAATAACATAATGAAAGAAAATAAAAGATTTTTTGTTTTTCGTAATAGAGTTACTTGTTGGTGGAGGAGCCTCTCCCCCATAAGACAAAATAATTGCATTCTCCACTGCCTTTTGCGTGTGTGTGTGTGTTTTATTGTGTATGTGAGTGTGTGTTTCTCTCTCTGTGTGTCTCTCCTTCTCTCTCTCTCTCTCTCTCTCCCTGCCCTCTCTCCTCTCTCTCTCCCCTTCTCTCTCTCCCCTCCCTCTCTCTCTCTCTCTCCTTCTCTCTCTCTCTCCCCTTCTCTCTCTCTCTCTCTCTCTCTCTCTATATATATATATATATATATATATATATATATATATATATATATATATGTGTGTGTGTGTGTGTGTGTGTTTGTGCGTCTGTGTGTGTGTGTGTGTGTGTGTTTGTGCATATACGTGGCTGTGCTCATGTGTGTGTAAATCAGTAAAGTCGTAGAGAATAATTTAAATTACACTGATTACAACTCTTAAAATTATGATTCCTCTGTTGTCAAGGATGAGTGGTAGAGTAGAGCCAATTATAATAGTCTAGTTTTACAATAATCTCCAGACTCGCTACATAATTTACGTTAAATTTATCTGTAACCAGGAACAATTTTTAAAGTTATTAAATTGGTTTCATTATTTCTTAAAACCTTATAGTCAATCAATATTTCTTTTACGAACGCCAGCGAAAAAATTTATCAACCAAGCGAGTTGTGGCGGCAATGCGATAACTTAACAGACGTAATTGGCGATATATTATACATTCACGTAGCGAACTTTATACGAATGTCAGTCAGTGCTTCCTCTCCTCCAGCCAAGCCACCGCACATTTTCTTGTGCCCCTGAACTATATTTATATTTCTTATTACACCAAAGTCTTATTGCATCGAAAATTAAATCTTCGTCAAACAAAAGATAGTTTTACGTGTAAAAAAGAACTTGTAGCATCTATTATTAATTTTATTTAACGTATATTTCTACAGTTATATATATATATATATATATATATATATATATATATATATATATATATATATATATATATATATATATATATTTATTTATTTATTTATTTATTTATTTATTTATTTATTTATTTATTTATTTATTTATTTATTTATTTATTTATTTATTTATTTATTTATTTATTTATTTATTTATTTATTTATTTATTTATTTATTTATTTATTTATTTATTTATTTATTTATAATAATATATATATATTAGGGATGTTATCGATTAATTTAAAATTAATCGTTAACTTGTGAAAACTTATCGATTAATTAATCGTTAACTTTGATTAAAGCCGAAATTAAAATTTATGGTGTCATAAGTAACATTTATTAAACGTACTTTTCGAAAATCTAAATAACACTGGAATGTCTTTTTTATATGACATCTTTTAAACGCAAACAGACAAGTGTATTGACTTTACTTGGGTCAAGTGATGAGCGGGTCTTATTGACAAAATAACCAGCCGAGCTGAACAATCGTTTACATAGCTTTAGATTGTCTCATTTGAAGTTTCTGATACTGTAGTGGATGTTTGGTTTTGCAGGTGATATGTAAGCGAAGTGTTAGAACTATGGTAGCAATGTACCCTTTAAGCAGCGCCGCTGCGCAGATATTTTACCGACGCTACGCAGGAGTTTAGAATTACCGCGCAGAAAATTCGGTAAAATTTTGCACAACAAATGGACGTTGTGCAACTTTGCGAGTTTTAAAAAAAAACTTTGCACACGAAACATCGAGCTTAGACTTAGGGGGAACATGCATGGTAGGCAAACGATTTCTCTCAATGGAAACAACCTTAATCAACATTTTGAACAATCACCGAAGTGAATAGTTTCAAACAAAATTGTTCGTGTAATCGTCCGGAAATTAGTTTATATTTAGCGGCCGAAATATTTTACTCTTGGACTTCCAGTACATTTATAAGTGATGGGTCGATTAATCGTTAAAAAAATGTAATCGTTAAAAAAATTAACGATTAATCGAGAAATTAATCGTTAATTCCCGCAGCCCTAATATATATATATATATATATATATATATATATATATATATATATATATATATATATATATATATATATATATATATATATATGGTAAAGATAGTTTAACTGACTATTGTAAAGATAATTATTTTATGTTCAAAATGATTATTTTTTATCGATATTATGTGTAATGCATATATTGTATAAATTATTCAGATTTTAAATGTTATGACTTGAAATCATTTTTGCCTTGATAATATTATTAATATTGATTTTATAATAATTGTTTTCTTACTGTATAGCTAACTCTAAAGCCAATTACATGAGCAGTGCGGGCGTCATGGGCGAATATCATATGGGGTAGGGGCAGAAGCATAACTGGGTTTTCCGCGCCCTTGGCTAATTTATTTGTGGCGCCCTTGACAAATGGATATACCCAAAAAAATCCAAAAGGTAGGAAAATACTAAATTTGAATAAATTGAAGGATTAGCCGTCAGCGCCCTTGGCAACTGCCCCGATGCCAAGTCGTTGTTACGCCTCTGGGTAGAGGTGGGGGGCTGAGAAATGAAAGTCTAGAGTCTAGATTATGAGTTGCAAATGATCACCCTAAGGCGTTGGGGCCACTCTCAGGTGTGGGGTCGTGGTGTGGTTCCTCTACTCACCACCACCTAGAGCCGCCTCTGAAAACAACGTGGCTGTCATATCAGCCGTGTTGCTTCGGCCCCTCCGTTGCCTCTGGTCTCAGTCTCACACCTTTCTACAGCGTCCCATCATTCTTAACCCCACCGCACCAAACACACCTCTTGAGAATCCTTGTAATGTGTTTTGGGTTTTTTTATACTTCCCTTAAAAGACGCAGAATTCAATTTTGGGAATGTAATCATGCGGCAGGGATGAAGGGGAGATAATTGCAATGATTGCAGAAGGTCAAAGGGTCAATTAGGTTTCTAGAAAGAAGAGGGAAGAAGTAGTAGCAGAGCTGGGGAAAGACCAAGGGGACAGAACTGCGTCAATGAAGTTCGTGAAGTATTGATCACAAGGAGTTATCCCACTCTTGTGAATCAAAGATGTTGAAAGGGTTTTGTTGTTGTTGTTGTTGTAGTTGTTGTTGTTGTTGTAGTTGTTGTTGTTGTTGTTGTTGTAGTTGTTGTTGTTGTTGTTGTAGTTGTTGTTGTTGTTGTTAAACCCCTCCCACAACACACACACAGTTTACTTCTTTTTTTTTCTTTCTTTTTTAAAAAACTGTTTTGTTATTTCACGTAAAAGTTCTTTTTGTCCAGTAGATCTATAATTCTTCATTGCAAGAAATTTGGAAAAGAAGAGGGCTATTATTTTCTTAAATCTAAATATTTTGTTTGAGTTACTTCGGGATTCTTTTAACGCTTTCTGCTCTACTTTCTATTCTTCTTTCTACCCTACTTTCGACCCAACTTTCTACCCAACCTTCTACTCAACTTTCTACCCTACTTTCTACCCTACCTTCTATCCTACTTTCGACCCAACTTTCTACCCAACTTTCTACCCCAACTTTCTACCCTACTTTCGACCCAACTTTCTACCCAACCTTCTACCCTACTTTCTAGATCTACCCCCCTTTCTACCCTACTTTCTAGATCTACCCAACTTTCTACTCTACCTTCACCCAACTTTCTACCCAACTTTCTCTCGTACTTTCTACCCAACTTTCTACCCTATTTTCTTTCTTTCTCTCTCTCTCTCTCTAAAATACATTTCTTAAATCTTTTAAAAAAAATTATTTGTTGCTTTCTTTCATCTTTATTTCGGTTCATTTTGTTTATCGTACTCTTCGTTTTTTAATGTTCAAAACACTTTCCTCATATTCCTTACTATCTCTTTATCTCTTTCCCTGTATATCGTTGTCTCTGTCTCTCACTATCTCTTTCTCTCTGTCCCTTTATCTCTGCTCCTCAACTACTATTCAGTGGAGAACATGAATGTGACCTCCGAGCAAAGAACGAGGCTCATTCCTTGTGGAAATTTATCATAATTTTCCGTTTCATCTAAATGTGAGAAGATCGTGTGTTGGATGTGTTCGAGTAAAGCACCTAAACAAAGAAATGGCTAAATGGAAAGCTATTGAACTTGTGGACAGGAAACCGTGTCATCCCCCAAATTAGTACAGATTGACTTTGTTGGTCTGGCTAATTAAGATGATTTCATTATGAAAATAATGTTGCTGTTGTTTTTTTATAAATATGTTTCTAACATCGTGTTGACTATAGTAGAAATGCCTTCGGGCACACGGGAAAAGCCAGGCTTTTGAATCCGGGTAGTTGAAGATTTAAATTTTGTATGATTTCAAAAGGTTTTCAGAGATTCTGTGGGCTGCAAGTTTTCCATGGGGAATTCCCCGAGACAGAACTAATGAATTATTGGTCAGAGATCTCAAGCACCTTGGCGCGAAAAAGTTTAACGCCACTACGGAGCTCTATAAAGACATTGTGTCTAAGGACCATATGAATGGTTCTCAAGTTGTTATTTAACTTTATTTGTTCACTCATTTTTTTAATAAAAATAAAATTGTATTATTATCTCCCTTGCACAATTATAATTATCTAATAGCATTCTTCAGTGAGCTTAACTCCCATACGTCACACATCCGGTCAAGTATTGCGGCCATTGATAATGCAGTTGATGAAGTCGCCCTGTCGTGAGACGGCTGAAATAAGCACTAACTCAATTTTCAAATCAGGTTCCAATTTTCCGGTTGGCAGATGGTCACTTAGGGTAACTAATTGGTCAGTGGCGGGGGCCACTCGAAAAACTGGATGACTGTGCAACCTTTTGACCTCCCGGGGACCATGCCACAACGGACTCATGGGTCACCAGGTCCAGAAGTCAACTATAACGATAACTGGACAGCTGCGTATGACCAGGTCGGTAGAGCAGGATGATTGATCGTCGATTTTAAAGTATGCGAGTCGAAAACCGGTAGTTCAAATATATCCGGGTGAGTCGAAGTACGGTAGTTCAAATATATCCGGGTGAGTCGAAGTACGGTAGTCCAAATATATCCGGATGGGTCGAAGTTCGAAAGTTCAAATATATCCGGATGGGTCGAAGTCCGAAAGTTCAAATATATCCGGGTGGGCCGAAGTACGGTGGATTTGATGGGGAATGGATGCAAACAATTATTAAGATACATCAAACAAACAAACAATAAACAGGTGCTTTAAGCCCTTCAGACAAAATATGTTTGTCGTTCAAAATGGTTTTCATTCTTCACAATTTGAATAATTTTACCCCAAAATTTACTTTTTAACAAACACTTGCACCACAAACAAATTGTGAAAATGTAATAAACATATGTGAAAATCCTTTGTTTACATCTTGTGCTCCGATAAATTTCTGCACGGTCTTTCTTCATGAAACGCGTTGCAAGTAATTATAATCATTTCATTTATCATTGAATTATCTTTAGATACTAAGCCTTAGCCCGTTATTATTGTTTCTCTTTTGTAACATCTTCAAAATTAAAACTTCTCTTGGTTAAATTCCCCACATTTCTCTTGTTTGCTGCAGTACCTTTAAAAAATGTATGCTTTTCCAAGATCTTGAAAAATTATCCCCCCCCCCTTTTTAATATTAAAACATCCCCTGCCCCTTAAACGTCCCTGACATTATACCCCGCCCCCCCCCCAACCTTAAATCTACGCCACCAAACACAGACGTAGTATCGACCTAAATCTGTTCCACTCCAGACACAGGAATGCCAATCTTAAATCATAGTTTACGGTCCGTCGTAAAAAAATGAACCAGCAGACGATAAATTGAAAATTTAACCCAAAAAATCTAATTTCATTGAGCCGATAACTCTGATGTGGTCGTGTGGTTTTATGTGTGTGGTTGTAACAATTTTACCCGCAATATGTCGTTGATTTCTTTATCGCATACAATATTAAGGCGGTTTCGGATCAATGGATTCCTGTGTTGTTGTCCTCAATATCTTACACTTGGACGCTCCTTAGAACATCAATCGCCACAATAGTCAATAATGATAATTAGCAGCATATGCACAGGACATGTCGTCACGTAGCAAACGCCAAAAGACAATCAGTTCGTATAACAACCGATGATGGTATGATTGTCAGGTGATTGTCTGTTGTTATGAAAAGGCAAGCAAAATGCATTTAACTATTGTTATGTATATAGTAAACGTTTCGGTATTTTACTGAAAATACCAACTGCCAAGGCGGACAAAGGTACTTTTTAAAATGGGCTGACAAAAGTTTCTTCAAGCTGGATGCGGCGCACTCTAGCTACACCTCTGCTTCTCTCTCTCTCTCTCTCTCTCTCTCTCTCTCTCTCTCTCTCTCTCTCTCTCTCTCTCTCTCTCTCTCTCTCTCTATCTATCTCACTCTTTCTCTCCCTCCCTCCGTCCCTCTTTCTCCACCATCTCGTTACCCTTGAAAATTCGTAACTTTGTCTCGAATGACACCAGGATCTTGTAAAAGAATGAATGCCCTTAACACTGACCGGTCCATGTGCCTTTAGATCAACGATATGATTGGCTCGTCCCGAAAATGTTGGAGTCTCCTTTGAACAGCCAATTTTACGTTGGCAGATTTGAAAAAAACTTGGACAAACCAACAAACCAACAATGCCACAGGAACGAAAGCGAGTTAATAAATAGAAGTAAAAAAAAAGATTTTAAAAACCACGTTTTTATAAGCGAACTAAAAAGAAGAAAATAATTTAAAACTTATAAGTTCAAGTACTTCAATTTAATATGACTAAAAACGTGGGGCGGGCGCTTATGAGGTTTAACATATGCAGTTCACTCATTCTCTCACTTATAGATCTCTCTTTTGCCTTCTAAATTAGAAATCTTTAATTTTTATACTAAACATCCACCCCACGTTTTTAGTCATATTAAATCGAAGTACTTGAACTAATAAGTTTTAAATTATTTTCTTCTTTTTAGTCCGCTAATAAAAACTTGGTTTTTTAAAATCTTTTTTTTTACTTCTATTTATTACAGTAACATGTTACTTCAGTGTTCAAAATAGACTAAACTGTCAATATAGATTTGTTTACATCCATTAAAAGGAATACTGTCCGTTAGTTTTTTTTATCGTGGCCACTGAACAGTTATTGAAGCAGCTAATGTCTATCAATCGCGGCAGGCCAATTTCATTGAAGAGCCTTTTTTTTACTTGATCATATTCTCGTTTTATACATTTTCTTCTCTATAAAAACAATATGTATTTCGTATTTCAACGTGAAACGTCCTTCTCATTAGCGTCATTAAAAACATAAGACATTTAAATGCTTTCTTTTCCCCCAGGACTGGCAACATGGTGTCGCTAGTCTATATACGAAATAAACTCGTAGCATCCAGTAATGTTTGGCCTGAGACGAGACAGCCGATGTCAACAAAGCCTAAGGTTTTACTTTCTGGTCAGTAGTCGGCCCCGTGTCCTCATCCACTGACCATCTGACACGGCTTAACGGCCTTGACCTCGCAACACCCCCACCCATCTCCCACTCCTTCCTCTCCTTATTGAACTTGAAAAGGATAGCCCCCTTGAATTCCCAGCCCTCGTTAGTGCCAAGTTACGCCGGTCATTTGCCCTGAAGGTCTCGTGTGTACAGATGCCCCAGGACGGCACAGGGACCGGGCGACAAACAAAAGGAAGCTAGCGGTGAATTGTTGAAATACACCGCCCTTGTTATAAATCTGGACGGATCAAATAAGATGAAAAGGATTGTGGTTCTTTACAAACGGGATTTCTGCCGTTGACTAAAAGCATTACAAGAAGCCTGACCGGCCAAAACCTGGTCAGGTGGATGTGGTTTTTTTTTGGGGGGGGGGATTTACGGAATAAGAAGTCTTAAGTTATGTTGACTGGTTCCAGTTTACATGTTAAGTATTGTGCCAGGCAAAATCTAAGGTGTTCACCAAGTGCAAACACAACCTTTTGTTATTACAAATAGTTTACCAAGTACCAAAGAAGTCTTTTCAACAAGTACCAACTATAAGGCGTTTACCAAGTACCAAAAAAGTCTTTTCAACAAGTACCAACTATAAGGCGTTTACCAAGTACCAAAGAAGTCTTTTCAACAAGTACCAACTATAAGGCGTTTACCAAGTACCAAAGAAGTCTTTTCAACAAGTACCAACTATAAGGCGTTTACCAAGTACCAAAGAATTCTTTTCAACAAGTACCAACTATAAGGCGTTTACCAAGTACCAAAGAAGTCTTTTCAACAAGTACCAACTATAAGGCGTTTGCCAAGCATCGAAAAAAAAAGGACTTTTAACAAACCCCAGAAAAAGTTTTTTTTAACAGGTGCCAACAAGGGTGCTTATTAAATACCCCCGCCCCCTTTCACCCACAGAAGGTTTTGTACCCAATACAGACTACTGTCTGCTTCTCGGAATTCCAGGACTACGACAGATTATTATCAAAAAAATTATCAAAAATATATTGTACAGTGAAATATTTTAAATTTATATAATCTATATTTCGTTTAATTCTTGCAGTCGTCGTCCAAATAAGATAAATTTCTTACATGTTTTAAAGTCATTTCTGCCTTATTGCTAATTTTATTTCCATTAAATTTTTTTTAAGGCATGTGTCGAAACGTTTAAATTATGTATTTGTCCGTTAATAAAGGTTCAAGTTATTGTTTTTCACGAAATTCGTTTGTGTACCTTGTATTTTAAAGCGACATTAATAGATCATTAATAGATATATCTATTTAATTTTAATTATTCTAAATGTCTGCAAAACATAACAAGAAGCAATAATTTCTTATTAGACTAGGGACAGCACTCCTATAATCTTTTACCCACTTCCACATCATCTTAAACAACCAAAACAATGACTTTCGTGCTTCCGTACCACATTCATAGTAATATGTACTGGACCGTAGCAATGTTCCCTTTAAGGCGCGTGGCTGCGCGGCCTCTCAGATATCTGACCGACGCCGCGCATCAGTTTTGAATTGCCAAGCAGCGAATTTTGATAGGCGTGACATAATTGTTTCATGGCGCACACAAAATATGGATGGTGTTCAACTTTGCACCCGAGTTTGTTATTTTGCACACGGACCAACGAATCTTAAAAAATTGGAACGTAGTCTCTTCAGCACCGCCCCAAAGACCTGCCGCTCACTTTAATTGGTCGTTTGTAG
Organism: Ampullaceana balthica; assembly: GCA_944989445.1. Classification (NCBI taxonomy): domain Eukaryota; kingdom Metazoa; phylum Mollusca; class Gastropoda; family Lymnaeidae; genus Ampullaceana; species Ampullaceana balthica. Next base: position 6,501 of record CALYLW010001597.1, on the reverse strand, counting down.
GCTTCCGAACTGACGCTCAATCCGAAGATCACATGGCCTGCACAGGTTTCAATGGATCGCAAAATAATTTTTCCCAATGAGGCCATTTCCTCCGACAGAACAAGAGAACACACTTCTGTTGGGCTCGTTTAATCTCCTAATTCAAAGGTAGCCATTTTATCGGGAAACAAAGTCGCACGCAACGAACCGGAAGTTACGAGCGAACTACAAAAGGCTTTCCTTTAGACAACATTCTATCTGCACAGATAAAACGGTGGGGTGAAAGTTTCCCGGGGGGTGGTGGGGGTGGGGGAGTGAAGGGGGCGTGGAAGTTTGAGACCAAATATTTTCGAGGGGAAATCGAAACTTTAGACACTTCCGCGCCGAAATTAGAACCGGAAATAAGGAAGATGTCAGCACTCGGAATGTACCACATAGCTGGCATTTCCCAAGAACATCAGACGGAGTGACCAAACAAGGCGAGGGGTCGAGATGTGGGGCAAACATTAACAATGGCCATGGACAGGTAGGGGGTGAGCAAATACATCTTTAAAAACAACACAAATTACCCCGAAATCACATGGTTATTTGATGCAGGTATTTATAACTTTGTGAGGTATGTTAAAGAGCGGTTGCATACAAAAACTAACACGGGTAAGCGATATGATAGAGCTATTAAACCTTTTGATGGGCTCCTAACCCCTTCGAGGATCCCAAGAAGTTGAAATCTGAAGTAACCCAGTAATAACTTTTTTTTAAAAATGACTTTACCGTATCCCATGTTTTCTGGGTAACTGATAACATCACATTGTAATAAATGTGTCAATATTTCTTAAATACAGAAACTCTTCGATGCCAAAGTAGAGGAATCATTCAGTCAACGGGAACCTAATCAACATAATGCTAGTTAATTATTTATAGAAGGATAAAATATGCTATAGACTATTGTGCAAGTGCTATTAAAAAGATACTGAAAATACAAATAACTCAGAAATAGTTAATTGTACATGCACACTGTTGTGTTTCTATGTGCCACATGTTCCAAGTACGTTAAGAAAGCTCATCACCGGAGTTGTGGGACCTTATCGATACGTCATTCGACTTGGCGGAAGTTGACATTTCAGTCAACCACTTTAAAATACTTTTGACCTCCTAGACGACCCGCACTCGCCTCCTCGAACCCTCCACGTTTCTAAACGACTGGGCGGCGTGTTTGATGGCCGGATTCTCCTGGACTAACAAACAATGCCGGACTAATGTCCGCACCAAACGGTCACGTTTGTCCCATGTTTGTCCACCGGTCGCGCTTGTTGTTCCACTTTTGTTTGTCGGCTAATTCTTTATTTTCCCCGGACCCGCCGACGTGGAAGTCTCGTGTCGGGCCTGCCGAAATGTTTTGAATCACGAAGAACTGTCCCGTACGAGGTTGCGAATGGACTCGCTATAGTTTGCTTTTTGTTTTTCTATGCTATGACTTCTGTAAATTTCTTTCCAGAAAGTAATCAAGATTTGTAAAGAAGAAACGAGGATCAAGAATGAAAAATGTGAACATTTTATTTAAATTTACAAGCGATCATTTATATGACGTTACAATGGATATGTCCAAGATCTGTCCAAGTTCTGTCCAAGTTATATTCAAGATCTGTCCAAATTATGTCAAAGATCTGTCCAAGTTCTGTCCAAGATCTGTCCAAGTTATGTTCCAGATCTGTCCCAGTTCTGTCCAAGATATGTCCATGATCCGTCCGAGATACGTAAGATATGTCCAATATTTGTCCAATATATGTCCAAGATCTGGCTAAGATCTGTCTCACCCTACAATAAAGAAGATTAACATTAAGAGTATGTGTTATTCTTTTTGTTTACCGCTCATTTGGGCTAAGTGCATTTAGTGTTTACTATAAGTCTATAGACATCGTTAAGTGTGTGGCGATTATTTGTAGGTTTAGCGTCATCAATGAATGGTCTATGTTTATAGACAATGTGTGGTGTGTGGCGATTAGTTAGGTTTAGGGTCGCAAAGGTACGGCCTATGTTTAGAGACAGTGTGTGGTGAAAAGTTAGGTTTACAGTTGTAAATGGTCTAAGTTTTTAGACACGTTGAAGTGTGCTCGTCAGCACTTAAATTTAAAAGCTTGAAACACCTCTTAATAAATTGTCGATGTGCGATTCTTCACTTTCTGATGATCGTATGTATTTCAGAGATATGATCGCCACGAAGACATGCAGCACTCAGTGGCACACATTTCTCCAGACACATTCAAATACATTGACATATAACATCCACATATAACATTGGCATATAACATCCACATATAATATTGACATAAAACAGTATATAACTTTGAAAAACATTTACATACATTCGTATGCATTCGCATACATTCACATACATTCATATACATTCACATACATTCACATACATTCATATACATTCATATACATTCACATACATTCGCATACATTCACATACATTCACATACATTCACATACATTCATATACATTCACATACATTCGCATACATTCACATACATTCACATACATTCATATACATTCACATACATTCACATACATTCATATACATTCACATACATTCGCATACATTCACATACATTCACATACATTCATATACATTCACATACATTCGCATACATTCACATACATTCACATACATTCACATACATTCACATACATTCGCATACATTCGTATACATTCACACGCATTCACTCACATATCAACGAAAGTCAAGCTGCTGTGAGTGTTTAGTTCTCATCTCTTTGGACTCAAACAAAACTCACTGTCACTCAAAGTGTGTCGTTAAAATTTTTTCCCCTCATTTTCAGGGATTTGTCTCCCCCCCCCATGCTCCAATTTCCACCCTCATCCCGAAATCCGGTGTTATAACTCTCCGCAGACGACATTTGAAATGAGTTATGCAAATTTTCAAGCAACGGATGAAACAACCTGCCATGATCACCTCAAAAACTTACAGGACTCAAACGTTACCAAGTTTTCCTAAGGAGGAGATAATTAAGTGCGATCGTAAAATTCCTTTATTGCCCCACTTCCATCAATTTTTTTGTCCCCCTCAACTTTTCCCGGCTTGCATTGCCGCAAACAAATCCTTGATTTAAAACCAGCCAGGAAAACCCTTTCTTTACGATCTTCAAGTTTTTTTTCCTTCTGCTTTTTAAAGATATTTTTTTTAAAAAAAATTTGCTTTCTCCCTTTAAGGTTTCAGAAATAATGTTTTAAAAGTTTTGTATTTTCTTTTCTTTTTATTATTATTATTTTTTTTAAATTGGGTAAAAATTTCGAACGCCTCTCGACTGGCCATTCAAAGTTTTTTAACTCGGTCCTCGGCTCGGAACAGGAGGGGAATTAATAACGATGACTGAATGAACAAGATGGCGCGGAGTGACACCGGATCTCTTGGACAGGTTCAATTCAATCAAATCAAGTTTACAACACCGAAATTTCAGTTTCAATTAGACCATCTCTTAATTATTTCGCCAGCAACTTCGAGGCTACGGTTGGTTGGGGTGAAAAGTGTGTGTGGGTGGTGGGGGGATGAAGGGAGAAAGGAGATCACTTCGGGATATGAGAAGAAAGATGTCAAGCCTCTTTTAGGTGTGTGTGTGGGGCGGGGGGAAGCGAGTTATTTAATTACTAGAAACCAGCGCTGATTGGCTAAATCATTTCGTTAAGTCGAATCTGATTGAGCGATTTAATAACGCGAGAATGTCCGCTGATTGGCGGACAGTTATATTGGACCTTTTCACGCTTTAACAGGTCCGTGCCAGTGTCTTTAAGACACTGTCAGCGATGATTAATGCACAAGTGTGGACGTGGGATATTCTCCCAGCTCCTGGACTGTAATAATGGGGTCAAAAACAGCTGGGACGTGGACAACGTGTCCTCGCGGACGACGTCTTAAGAAGTCAGGAACGATGCAGCCCCGAGGGAATGCACGAGGGCTACATAGTTTTTTAAAAAATATTTTTTATATATTTTTTTTAATTACTGTTAGGACATCTTGACCTTTAGACTATCTAGGTCAACATGACCCATCTTGTTATTAGCGACGGTGGTGTTGGGTGGTGTTGTATGTTTAGAGGGAAAGCTGTTATTTTAATGATATGCCTTATAAAATGATTTTTAAGGAAACACTTTTTCTAATGATTTATGATATTACCGGCCTTTGAATAGTGGAACTTTGCATGGAACAAATAGTGGAACTTTGCATGGAACACATAGTGGAACTTTGCATGGAACACATAGTGGAACTTTGCATGGAACAAATAGTGGAACTTTGCATGGAACACATAGTGGAACTTTGCATGGAACAAATAGTGGAACTTTGCATGGAACAAATAGTGGAACTTTGCATGGAACAAATAGTGGAACTTTGCATGGAAAAAATAGTGGAACTTTGCATGGAACAAATAGTGGAACTTTGCATGGAAAAAATAGTGGAACTTTGCATGGAACAAATAGTGGAACTTTGCATGGAACAAATAGTGGAACTTTGCATGGAACAAATAGTGGAACTTTGCATGGAACAAATAGTGGAACTTTGCATGGAACAAATAGTGGAACTTTGCATGGAACAAATAGTGGAACTTTGCATGGAACAAATAGTGGAACTTTGCATGGAACAAATAGTGGAACTTTGCATGGAACAAATAGTGGAACTTTGCATGGAACAAATAGTGGAACTTTGCATGGAACAAATAGTGGAACTTTGCATGGAACAAATAGTGGAACTTTGCATGGAACAAATAGTGGAACTTTGCATGGAACAAATAGTGGAACTTTGCATGGAACAAATAGTGGAACTTTGCATGGAACAAATAGTGGAACTTTGCATGAACAAATAGTGGAACTTTGCATGGAACAAATAGTGGAACTTTGCATGGAACAAATAGTGGAACTTTGCATGGAACAAATAGTGGAACTTTGCATGGAACAAATAGTGGAACTTTGCATGGAACAAATAGTGGAACTTTGCATGGAACAAATAGTGGAACTTTGCATGGAACAAATAGTGGAACTTTGCATGGAACAAATAGTGGAACTTTGCATGGAACAAATAGTGGAACTTTGCATGGAACAAATAGTGGAACTTTGCATGGAACAAATAGTGGAACTTTGCATGGAACAAATAGTGGAACTTTGCATGGAACAAATAGTGGAACTTTGCATGGAACAAATAGTGGAACTTTGCATGGAACAAATAGTGGAACTTTGCATGGAACAAATAGTGGAACTTTGCATGGAACAAATAGTGGAACTTTGCATGGAACAAATAGTGGAACTTTGCATGGAACAAATAGTGGAACTTTGCATGGAACAAATAGTGGAACTTTGCATGGAACAAATAGTGGAACTTTGCATGGAACAAATAGTGGAACTTTGCATGGAACAAATAGAATGCTGAACAAATAGTGGAACTTTGCATGGAACAAATAGTGGAACTTTGCATGGAACAAATAGTGGAACTTTGCATGGAACAAATAGTGGAACTTTGCATGGAACAAATAGTGGAACTTTGCATGGAACAAATAGTGGAACTTTGCATGGAACAAATAGTGGAACTTTGCATGGAACAAATAGTGGAACTTTGCATGGAACAAATAGTGGAACTTTGCATGGAACAAATAGTGGAACTTTGCATGGAACAAATAGTGGAACTTTGCATGGAACAAATAGTGGAACTTTGCATGGAACAAATAGTGGAACTTTGCATGGAACAAATAGTGGAACTTTGCATGGAACAAATAGTGGAACTTTGCATGGAACAAATAGTGGAACTTTGCATGGAACAAATAGTGGAACTTTGCATGGAACAAATAGTGGAACTTTGCATGGAACAAATAGTGGAACTTTGCATGGAACAAATAGTGGAACTTTGCATGGAACACATAGTGGACTTTGCATGGAACAAATAGTGGAACTTTGCATGGAACAAATAGTGGAACTTTGCATGGAACAAATAGTGGACTTTGCATGGATAACAACAAAAGACATTGCAAGGGAGAGAAGAAAAAAATTCGAAAAATTAATTTCTTTGAAAGAGGCGCCGGAAAGAGCCCCACACCCGTCAACCCCCCCCCACAACCTTATTGCGTATGTGATCGTATATTAAGCATATTTAGTATCATTTTATAGTTTTATTATACACTAAGAGGCTTTTATACACGTAAGCTTTTATACAGCTAAGGCTTTATTACACTAAACCTTAGAGTCAACAAAGCCTTAGTGAAATAAATGCCAAAGTTTGTAAAAAAGCCTTAAGTTAAAAGCAATAAAACGTCCCGCTATTTGGACCATTTGTGTGTCAATGTGGGTGGAATGAAGAACATGAGACAAAATGCCGGCGACTTCAAGATCTCGGATGTATTTCGCGTTACGGCTACGGGTCGATCCTATATAAATCTTGCGTCTCACACAACATTTTTCTGAGACAACAAAATACATATGTCCCCTCTCAAGAATGGTTGCGGAACCAACACCAATG
>CALYLW010001596.1:126347-175286 GCA_944989445.1 Ampullaceana balthica | reverse complement strand
ATGAATTTCAAAGACGTTTTCAGGACTTTGCCACTATTGAAAAGGAAATCATGTGGGGTTTTTTCTACACCTTTCTCTGTTGACCCTGATAATGCTCCAGGCCAGTGGTTCCCAACCTGTGGGTCGCGACCCCCTTGGGGTCGCCAACTGTCGAATAAAAAAATAATCACTATAATGCAAATTTGCTATATTTTGTAAAAAATTTATTGAAAATGACTTATTTAAATTTAATGGGGGTCGCGGGCCACATGACTTTTATAAAAAGAGGTCGCCACCCAAAAAAGGTTGGGAACCCTTGCTCTAGGCAACCTGTAGCTGGAACTCATTGAATGCAAGGGTGATGCTGACTGTCGTTACAGATAACAACAGCTTTCAATCGTGACTGTTATCGTTATTTTGTTAAAGACGGATTCCAAGAGATTCGAACATTTGCTAAGAAAATGCTCATCTTGTTTGGCTCGACATTCTTGTGTGAGCAGACATTTTCAGTTATGAATTTTAACAAACATCGTGTGAGGATGAGCATAAGTGACCCTCAACTGCATGGTATCATACTTATCAAACCAGTGGCATTGAGCTTGACCTCGCCTATTTACCGCATTCAAGATCTCATTTTCACTCTTCACATTAAAATTTTAGAATAAAACCTCTCAACCTATGTCATTTTTGTTGATTATTTTAATACGGCCCCTAAATATCTTTACTTCAAGTTTCAAGTTGCAAAATGTTTGGACGCCCCTGGTGTACTAAAATGTACGATAGATCGGGAATTCCCAGTCCCATTTCAATATTTTTCAAGAAAATTAAAATTCCCGGTCTTTTCTAAGTGATTTCTTGGGGAAAAATATCACGCGTTCTTTGTTAATTTACCAAGGACGTAGGAGGGTTTGGAGGCGCCTGCGACTGCTGCGAGTATTGTTGTTATTTTCCAAAGAAAAAATATATTGAAAATTATCTTCAAATGAAATAGTCGACATTGATAGATCCGTCAATAGACTCATCTAATTTTCGCTCAGAAAATGCATCAAAACCATTAGTATATATTTAGATTAGACGTAAATTATGATTCTAATATCAATCTCAAAAGAACTTTATATATATATATATATATATATATATATATATATATATATATATATATATATATATATATATAACATCAAAATATTTTGGGGAAAATATCTCAAAGTCATATAAACTGTTTTATTTGTGTACAACCCTATATTTTTTATTTTATATATATATTTTTAAAATTATGAAATGTGTACCTAAGTATTTTGCACCAGTTTGTTAACATCTCAAAGTCATTACCATGTAAGGACAATTGATCTTAGTATGGTAAAACATTTATATTCAAGGACGATCGTTAGTATTTCCTCGGGAAATGCTGGTTGTTTTCTTCAGCATCAAGCAGCGGGGATAAAAAAGGAACGCTTCAATAATTATATATAATGAAATGCTACGTAAAGCAGCCAATGGTCTTTTGATTGGAACTCACGTGACTCATTCTCGGTTATAATAAGCGTGTTGTAGAAGGACTTCTGAAGGGCATCGGCAGCGCTGGCAAATAGGACAACAAATTTTGCAGCAGTTAACTTCTTCTTTTTTGACTTTTAAGCGAAATATTATTTAAATGTTGGTTAGTTCTTCATTTTTAAAATCTCAGTCATCGAAAGGTAAAAATATTTTTTCCCATTTTAATTTGAATCGTGCAATATAATGTTTAAAAGAAGGACTTACTTTATGTCTTTGCTTGTAGGCTACTGTTATTTTCAAATACAACTATTCATTTTATTTATTTAATTAAAATCATATTTTGTTTTGTATTTAGCCCTTAATCAGAAATTAAGTTTTTCTTTTTTTTTCGAGGAGTTCGACTTTAATCTAACGGTAAACGGCGGTTCATGATAACATAGAAGACATCGTACTTTAGCCGGTGACGTCATGAGTGTGATGTGCAGTGGCGCTTACTCCTGTTCTACTTATATTTGTTTATATATATTGGGGTCAAACTTTCGGAAACAAAGGCATCACTAGGGGGTGTGCCACCCAATGTTGTTGATCATGATGTCACCCCCTTATTATTTACCCCATAGACCTCCTCCAAGTCTGCCACTGCTGAAAAACAAACGAGGCATACAGAATTTTACATTTTGGTGTTACCCTTTGTGATGGTGTCACCCGGTACGATCCGCACCCCCTTCCCCGCACCCCCTAGTGACGCATCTGTTCGGCAGAGTATATGACATTAAATTTTTCCTTGAAAGAATTTGACAGAAAATTGACCACCTCCATTCGGAACAAACCCTAACTGATCAAATTTTTCAGTCAATGAATTTAATGTCTGTGTATGTTTTTGCTCCAGTTTTTTTTTAATAAGCCTAACTGCTTACGTTGATAAATTGCGATGGTATCGCTATTGAGTATTTAAGGGAAAAAACAGCCTTGACATTTTGCTGGAAAAAATATCTACCAAGACAGCATGGAGTCTCGTAGCAATCTATTGTGTATTAGTTTCAATACCTTGACATCGTGTTACGTATTCACTTGGCCTTGACAAAATTAGAGATTCCTGTGAAAAAGCAGTGATTGTAGAAGAATAGAATTTCTTAAAATAAACAATGAAATACGAGATTTGTTGTGGTTTTCTATTTTTCACAAGTGAAACTATAGTATTAGTATTAGTTTGAAAAAAAATCACTGGGCAAGGAGATTATGAGAGCGTTTTTGTGTCATCATAATATGACATATATATATATATATATGATAGTATGATATATATATATATATATATATATATATATATATATATATATATATATATATATATATATATATATATATATATATATGTTATAAGGAATATGTGGTGGTTCATTTTGATTTGTTATTTTTAATTACACTCTATTATATTTGGTGTATATGTTAAATATAGATTATGGGTGTATTTTGCGAAGACGAATACTTTTAGAAGTTTAATTGAATGCGTTTCAAGTTCACACATAATCTCAAACATCTAAATATATTGAGAATGCGCATAATCCAGTATTTTCTAAGATATGGTAAAAATATGGGTGCGTATTCTTGTTGAAAGCTCTAGTGTTCTTATTATTTTTATTAGTTTCATTTGAGACGCACTTATTTCTTGCAACATGTTTTCTTATTGCTTGCATATAAACCTGCTTTTTACACATTTATTTTTTCAGGGCCACGTAATAAATTGATTTTAAAAATTCAACCCATGGCTTGGTTTGAGTTAACTCAAGAGAACCTTATCCTTGACAATAACAATAACGATGGCTAAAATATTTGTGTGAATGTGTCACAGTTATTTATATAATTAAGCACTTGTTTTTTCAGGAGAAAAATCAATGCTAAAATGAGTCGTGACTATAATTCACGAGATAGAAACAGTTATGGAACCTCAAAATATATCGGGAAAGATCACTTTGAGGACCAAAGTGGAGACACCTCTTTCAATCCATCATCAGTGTCTTCCTCAGGTCACAGGCGCTATTCAGGGTCTAGGGACTCCAGCACAAATAGAAGAGATTCCCCCCCTTCTGATACTAATTCACGAGATAGAAACAATTATGGAACCTCAAAATATATTGGGAAAGATCGCTTTGAGGACCAAAGTGGAGACAACTCTTTCAATCCAACCTCAGTGTCGTCCTCAGGTCACAGACGCGATTCAGGGTCTAGGGACTTCAGCACAAATAGAAGAGATTCCTCCCCTTCGGACACTATTGATAGAGAATGGGATATTGTACCAAATGTACAGGATGCAGTGGGTGACACAAGTCATCAGAAAATAGAAACTGATGAAGATGATGACTTTAGGAATCAGAATTATTTTTCTTCTTCCTCAAAGACATCACCCAATCGAGCAGACCAAAGCCCTGAAAGGTCAAAATTCAAGATTTCCTCTGGGGAAACATATAATTCACCTTCAGATGTAGCAAGTGTTAATCCAACCTACGATGCTAATTACCCTCCAGATTCAAAAATCACCTCTTCAACTGCTGGGACAGAGTATGGCTTTGATCCGATTTATCTTCAAACACAAAAGGATAACACTTCATTCACCAGAGACAGCTCCAAGAAAGACCAAGTGGCCAATAACCCTCAGAATTTAATACAATCCACCACAATCTACAACAATCCATCACCATCCACTACAATCCAAAATAATGTACCACAATCGGACATAAATCATTATAATCCTTCAGAATACACAATAGGCCACTACGATCCACTACAACAAAACGCAGCCTACCATAATCCATCACAATCTACTACAGGCCACCAAAACTCACCACAACCGACTACGATTTACCATAATCCACCACAATCTACTACAGGCCACCAAAACTCACAAGAACCGACTACGATTTACCATAATCCACCACAATCTACTACAGGCCACCAAAACTCACCACAGCCGACTACGATTTACCATAATCCACCACAATCTACTACAGGCCACCAAAACTCACCACAACCGACTACGGCCTACCATAATCCACCACAATCTACTTCAGGCCACCAAAACTCACCGCAACCGACTACGACCTACCATAATCCACCACAATCAGCAACAACCTTCCAAAATCCATCTCAATCTACTACAGGCCAACAAGTTCCACCACAAATGCCCACAACCTACCATGATCCACCGCAATCCAACACAATGCACCATAATCCACCACAACCAGCCACAACCTTCCATAATCCATTTCAACCTACTACAGGCCAACAAGTTCCGCCACAAATGCCCACAACCTACCATAGTCCACCACAATCCACTACAGGCCTTCACAATCAACCACAGATGGACACAACCTGCTATAATCCACCACAATCCACAGCTGTCTACCACAATCCCTCACAAATGGACACAACCTACAATAATCCACCACAATTCAATACAGCCCACAACAATCCGCAACAGTCGGCCACATCCCACCATAATCTACCACAACCAGCCACAACCTTCTATAAGCCACAACAATCCCCAATAATCCAATACAATGCAACACCATCAACTGCATTCCCCCACAATCAGCATCAATCGGCTACTTTCAAGGAGTCAGATCACAGTGTAGAGAATCGTTTTGTGAGAACCACACAGTCCCCAATTCCTGTGAACAACAATCCAGTGGACATGACAGGCCTCGCAAGGACAGTTATCGTAACCACAGCTAATCCAATCAGAGAACCGCAGGCTTTGACGAAATACTTTAATCAGCTGCTCCGGGGCTCATACACTGAGAATGTCGTAATGGACACGTTTGCTGGCGTGGTTTACATTACTTTCTCTTCAGAAAAAAGTAAGTATAAATATTTTGTTTTATATACATACACACACATGATTTGTAAATATCATGTATACAGTGGTACCTCGAGATAAGAAATTAATACGTGGGGTGGCTTTCGTATCTTGCATCTTTCGTATCTCGAAAAAATATTTAAAATGTAATATACCTAATCCGATCCAAGCCACACAGAAACAACACTTATTCAACAGCCCCTAAAAACAAAGTTTTTGACTATAAATCCCTTATATATGAGACATAACTAAAAGTATTGATTATGTTCAAACGCGACAAACATTTACAGACTGAAACCGAATGATCTCCCCTGGCTTTAAAACCGGGGGAAGGGGGGAAAGGCGTGGACATCGATGGGTGGCGTCAACGCGTGAACTGAACTGGCACGTGGAAGAAAAACAATAAAAAAACTGTGAAATTGAATTACATATTATGTTATATAGAGATAAACTAAAAATGCATTAATTTAATTACGGTACATTCGATCGATCTGAAATTTTGATACAATGCATTGTTAGGTGTTACAAGTCTATGTGCAAAATTTCAGCTTGATAGCCTTACGGGAAGTGTGTCATTTTTTACATTTGTTTTTCCGCCCACCCGCTAACGACAGAGATGACGACAGAGAGATATGACGAGAGAGAGAGACCAGATTTCGAAGTTAATATAAGTGATTTAAAAAGGTTGTTCAATATAATACACACAGTCTAGCCCAAAAATGTACATGCTACATAGAGATACATAGAATTAATCTAAAAACTATTTAAATTCATTACAGTACATTCGATCGATTTTGAAATATCATTTTTATCGTCACAACGGGTCTGCCTGCATTATTTCAGCTCACAAGCATACGGGGAAGTGGGTTAATTATCGATCCAAAGTCTTTGCGCGCAAACAATCAATTAGACGTCACGAGGTAATATAAAGGATTTAAATTTTTTAAAATCCGTTAAAAAAAACAAAGTTTTTGACTACAAATCCTTTATATATTTGACATAACTAAAAATATGTTCATCATAATACACATCGCAAGATAATCCAAAAATATTTTTTTTTAGTTATGTCTCATATATAAAGGTTTATAGTAGGGCTGTTAACTATTAATTTAAATTTAATCGTGAAATTTTGAAAAATTAACGATTAATTAATCATTAATTTCGATTAAAGCCAAAAATTTTTAATTTATATTATCATAAGTAACATTTATTAATATACTTGTAAAAATCGAAATAACACTCTTCTTTATGTGACATATTTTAACCAACAACGCAAACAGATATATATATATATATATATATATATATATATAAACATTTAAATATATATATTTATTAGGGCTGGTACTGAATTATACGTTTTTGTTCGATTAATCGGGAGAAATCTAATCGATTAATGGATTAATTATATTTGTGTAGCGCATTTATTGATCCCATTGAGTCGCGATTCATTATTTTCGTGACCTTGGTTAAGTCGCGGTAATTATATATATATATATATAATATATATATATATATATATATTATATATATATATATATATTATATATAGCAGAATCCACTTAACTCGAGCCCGTTAACTTGATAACCCTATTAAGTAGACGTTTTTTATTGGAACCGCTAAATTCCCTATTCGTCTTTGCATTTTCTCATTGTTTAATTCGATTATTTTAGTCGCCAAACCCTAATACCTCGAGGACAAAAGAGGGCCAAATTTGCCACTTAACGATGGTTATCTCGATCCCCATGACCAATCGCCAGCTTTTGAAAATGTTAGATGTGATTTTTTATATACAAGGGAAGGCATCAAATTTCTGCATCGCCAGGTCAGCTGGTGACGTCACAGCCCGCTTGCGTTCAGCTCTCAGCGCTGTGTTACTAACTTTCTTCTGGTACTGTGCCAATCGCCAGCTTTTGAAAATGTTTGTTATCGATGCCTCTCACCATCTCACAACCGTATTTTCGCGCGCGTCTTATAAAAGTTTTACGAATGTTTACGTTTATGCTACCTAACAAATAAAATTGATCGTTCAATAACAGTTCACGCGGCCTTAACGTTGTTCACATTTTAATATCGCAACACTGTGTGTTAGTTCTCGTACTATGCTTCGTCAACTGAGAGTTTTTAAAAAAAAACATTCACTAGCCGTACGCTTTTTTTAAAGCAAATATCAGTTTTGATATTAATGAGGTAATCTTACGTCAAACGGCTTTAACTTGCAGGAAAACTGTCACTTAAAGACCGAATTCAAATTTGAGGACCAATTAATCACCTGGTATCTTTGCTACGTCTTTCTAATGACTCTCGTATTATAAATAGTAACAATAACAGTCGCGGAGTTGACTATGACCTTGTTCATATCATACGCGCACTGTGTGTTAGCTCTCGTACGGTGCCTCGACAACGAAGCAAAGTTAAAAAAAAATTAATCTTTCCTCAGCCGCAGGCGAACTAAATTAATATTGATGACGTGTATATTATTTATAGACCGGAATAGTAAGAAAATGCTTTGATGTCCCGGTCGCTCGCGTATTGATTCTGGTATTCTGCCGTAATACAACAAATTATTAACTCCGCGTTATAAGTTTTATACCGAAGTTACGGCTAACCGGTTAACCATTAACAACCTTATCATGTACATAAAGAAATTTCAAGAACATGTCAATATTTTGCCACCATTTTGGGGTTTTCGATCATCGGTTATCTCGGCATACCCCCACCCAAGGTCGTCGACTTAACCGGGTTCATTCAGGCAGGCAGGCAGACAGACAGACAGACAGGCAGACAGACAGGCAGACAGACAAAGAGACAGACAGACAGAGAAAGAGACAAACAGACAGACAGACAGACCGACAGACAGGCAGGCAGGCAGCCAGGCAGGCAGGCAAACAGACAGACAGACCGACAGACCGACAGACAGACAGACAGATAGATAGACAGATAGACCGATGGACCGATGGACGGATGGACGGGTGGGCGGTGGGTGGGTGGGTGGATGGATGGATGGGTGGATGGATGGATGGATGGATGGATGGATGGATGGATGGATGGATGGATGGATGGATGGATGGATGGATGGATGGATGGATGGATGGATAGATAGATAGATAGATAGATCCATATAATGTCTTATTAAATACCTATCCTATGTATCTATCTCTATTTCTGTGTCATCTATTCACTTATTTCCCGTTTTTTAAGGCGCCCAGATGGTTTGCCAAGTGAATCACGATCCTTTTGGGAGCAACATACAGAACATCAGATTGTGTCAACAAAATGAGCTCGAATTCTTCTATGACAGAATTTCTGTCCATGGAGAGATCTTAAGGAAACCCGGTTTTAATAAGGAATTGTTTGATTTTGTTTGGAAACGAGCAGGTGTAAGAGTTAGGCACATAATTCAGACCGACTGTCCAGATTCCTTATTGATATTGTTGGAAAACACACAAACAATCATGGGTAAGTAATAAGGTACATCTAATACCACTGACTCATTTTATTAATGAAACGAATGTGAACGAACAAAGCGGGCAACTTTCTACTATGGACTCAGCTCTGAGGAAACCTTCCAATGTGGGTAATGCCCTTAGGTTGGTCCCATTGATAATCCCCCCAGCCTAATGACAGTCCCTCGTATGCTGAGCCGGGGTGTCACCGAGGTTGTAGTGAGTCGAAGTAGGAAAATCCACCCCTTCTTGTGAGGTCAATTTTCACTGGGATTCAACTTCGACAGTGTTCTTGGATACCAGACGACCGTTCCGGGGGGGGGGCTTCCCTAGCTATTTGGTTCTTTTCGAGAGGAGTGGGGACATAGTTGCTGGGAGAGTTTCACGGGGAGACCTATGAAGAGCCTTATGCTAAGGGCTGCTGACTTCCTTCCACATAAAAGTTCAACTTTAAAAATAATCTATACATATATTTATTCTACTCGACCATGTGCAAATGAGCATGACGAATGGCCCTCGCAGGTGTCGAAAAATCCCAAGCGTGGTGGGATGAAAAAGGAAAAAAAGGAGGGGGGGGCAACAAAGCTTCTTGCGTTCACTTGCAATTCAGTCACATTTTTCGTGCACAGAATAACATATGATTCGTAGTGTAGTTGTTATCACGTCCGCCTTGCAAGCGGAAAGTCCTGGGATCAAACCCCAGCGGAAATTTTTTATATCTTTTTTTTTATTTTTAAAAATGTATGTTTCGGCCTGTTCTTTTCCCCCTTTTTCCTACATGACCCTAGACTGTTAAACGATAATCGGATTTGAAAGCCACAATCGTTTTAAATTTCACAAACCGATAATCGAATTTGATTCGGTCGGATTTATGAAGTGAAATCCGACCAGAGCCAAAGCCAGATTTGTAAAAATTTGCCGGATTCCAGATTCGCCGGAGCTATAATTAATATATACTTTATCGCAAACCAAGCAAGCCGGATTTGGCCGGATTTCTGAAGTAAATTTATGCTGGAACCGGATTTGTAAATATGGCCGGATTCCGGATTTTACGGAGCCGCTGACAAAATCCGGTACACTCCTAATTTATGTGAAGTCAGCTATAAAACGATAATCGGTTGAAAATCGGAGTTACATAATCGATAACCGGTTTACCAAAAAAAAATTAAAAAAACCGTAAAAAACAACGTTTTTTTACTATAAATCTCTTATATAGGAGACAGAACTTAAAGTTTTGATTATTTTCCATCGCGACAAACATTTACAGCCTGAAACTGAGTGAATTCACCCTGGTTAAAACACGAGATGTGGTCACCGATGGCTGGCATGAAGTTAAATTACCCGTAAAATGTAAATAATAGCACCTGCTACATATAGTTTTATATAGATAAACTAAAAGTGCATTAATTTAATTACGGTACGATCGATCAATCTGAAATTTTGATACGATGCATTGTTAGGTGAGACGGGTCTAAGTGCCGAATTTCAGCTCAATGGCATCACGGGAAGTGGGTCATTTATGACTTTTTTTTCCGCCCGACGTACGAAGAGATGACGACAGAGAGACAAGATTTCGAAGTTAATATAAGGGATTTAATAAAAACAAACCCGTAAAAACACAATTTTTGACTATAAATCCCTTATATATGAGACATAACTAACAGTATTGATTATGTTCAAACACGACAAACGTTTAGAGACTGAATCTGTCTTAATTCCCCTTTGCTTTATAACCCGGGGGGAGGGGGTTGGGAGAGGAGAAAAGTCTGGTCACCGATCGCTGGACCGAGCTCAGCGTGACACGTAAAATGTAAACAAAAGCACGCCGGTACATCGACGATGTGGCGTCAACGCGCGAACTGAACTGTCACGTGAAAAAAAAACAATAACAAACCGGCGTCTGATGCCCTATGGACCGGCACTGTGAGAAGCACTGATGGTGTTAAAAAAAATAATTTTAAAAAAAATAATTCCACTCATTAAATAAATTGTAAGCGACCAAATCTTACAGTGGAAGTTTTATTTAAAGTTACCCTTTTGATGTGACGTCACATTTCTTGAAACCCCCCTCCCTCCCCCTCGTCACGCATCGTCTCGAAAGTGTGACCCCCCCCCCTCTAGGTGCGTGACGTCATTTATGGACGGCCCCTAAGACCAATTTTAACTAATTAAATAATTTCTATTTCAAATTTATTATATTTTATCTCAAAATTTCTTAAAATCTTAATCAATCACAAGATTTTTTTTGGTTATACTATTAATTAAAATGTATGAAAATCCTCGATAATTTTAAATATCATTTTACAGATATTTCAATAATTCTACGTGCTGTTTCCTTGGAGTTTGAAATTTTGGTCGCACCAGTGAAAAAACACTTCATTATTTCTGTGCTATGGGATCAAGCATTGATAAGAGATGACTTAGTACAAGATTACATTAAATGGAAATGCCATGAAGCCAATGTATTATCAAAATATCCCTGCAATTATGGATATCTTTTTTACCTAAGAGATGAACCAAGTAAGAACATAAAGTATTTTAAAATGTAGTTAGATTTGTAAATCTTACGTCAAAAGGAAAAACAAGAGAAAATTGAAAATTAGCATGTTGCAAATCACTTTTTTGTCATTTAGGTTTAAGTATGTATTTAGTGTAAGGCTGCACTCTAATATCGTAACACACGTGAAGCCAATGTAAAACGTAATTAAATAAAATGTAAACAATCAAATATTTAAGTGCAACTTTTATTTAAAGTTGTGCCTTTTGATGTGACTTCACATTTCTTAAACTATCCCCTCCCCTTCGCCACACGTCGTAACAAATGGTCGACCCCCTCCCCCTCTAGGTGCGTGATGTCATTTATGGACGGCCCCTTTGTGACGTCATACTGGAGGGGGGTCTATGTTTTTGTAACGAAGTGTGACGAATCGGGAAAAATCGCGTGACGTCGTTCATGGACGGCCCTTTTGTAGTTTTTTTTTAATATATCGTTTTTGTCATGTTGAAATTATTGAATCAATACAATAGGACATTCAATTTTTTTTGGTCTTGAACACTGCATTTTAAAAATGATAAAATAGAACAATACAAGCAGTTAAATTAAATCTCTTTTCCATATTGAACAATTTTATGCGGACGTTTTAAAATAGCGTTTTCCAGTATTTTTTCAAGGCTATTTTTTTAGCGGCTCACTTTCTAAAATATAGCGTTACGAACGGAAATAGCAGAGTATATATTTTGATTACTATTATGGCATCCGTCCAACGTCATGGGATGATGGCGTTCCCTCCTGCTCCTCTATTTCCCCTTTTTCCTTGCCCTTTTCTCCTCGCTCCTGGCTGTAAGGGAAGCTTCCGTGACTTTAATGCCCTCGCGCACTTTCGCCCGCCAGGAGGTGCGCTCCTCAGCAATGTTCTCCCACGTTTTATGGTCAATCTGCGCCAGAGTCATGTCTTTCTTGCAGACATCCTTGAAGTGCAAGCAGGGGCGTCCTCTCTTTCGCATACCAGTTGCCAGCTCGTCGTAAAGTAAGGCTCTTGGAATGCGCTTCGAGCTCATCCTGCAGACATGTCACAACCACCGCAGGTGCCTCTCACTCAGGATTGAGTGTATGCTCAGCATATGACTCCTTCTGAGTACCTCGACATTCGTAATCTTGTCCTGCCACTTGATGTGCAGAATCCTGCGCAAGCATAGTAAAAGGAAGCCGTTGAGTTGCTTTGTTTGTTTGGCATAGGTCGTCCAGCACTCGCTGCCACAGAGGAGTGTGATGAGCAGTGATTTTCGTCCTATCAGTGAGCTGTGCATTGTTCCACACTCTTTGATTCAGCCTAGCCATTAATGATGCAGCCTTGCCGATTCTGGTTTCAATTTCCTTTTCCAGGAAGAGTGTGCTTGTGATGTTACTGCCAAGGTAGGTAAAATCCTCGACGACATCCAAGGTGTTTCCCTCAATGGAGATTGCTGGGAAGCAGTCTGTTCATTGTCTCATAATGTTGGTCTTTTTTAGGCTTATCGTTAGACCAAAATCCTTGCATGCCTCTGAGAACTTATTGACCAAATGTTGGAGACCTATCTCTGAATGTGAGGTAAAGGCTGCGTCATCCGCGAAGAGCAACTCTCTAATTTAAACAGTTTCCACTTTTCTCTTCGCACGGAGACGGCTGATGTTGCATAGATTTCCATCCGTCCTGGTATGGATGTTTACACCCTCGAAGCAGTCCTCGAAAGCGTGCCGCAGTAGCATCGAGAAAAAGATACCGAAGAGTGTCGGAGCCAGTACACAGCCCTGTTTGACTCCGCTACAAACTGGGAAGGGTTCTGAGGTGGCACGATCGAAGAGCACTGTGCTGTGCATATTGGTGTGGAAGGACTATTTTGGTTAAATATACGAATATAGGTGTTATGAGAAAACCTCCAAGCTTAGGCTTCGCGTTATATAAGTTTGCATGAATAATAATCATATATTCAGGATAATAGTAAATGTATAGTGAATTACAAACAGCATAAGGTGGTACTACAGCAAAGAAGTTTGAAGTTCGAAGTATTAACAAAAATTGCTGAGGAGTCAGCCGGACTTGCAGCATTGAATAGTAAACACCAATTATGAGTGCACCAATAATACAGCACAGTGCGTTAAAAATAAATTATGTGACTGTAATGTGATCCACATCAAGCACATCTGTGATTTGAAGCAGTTTAAGCTTCATTGATGATTATGACTTGTCATTTTATTCGCCCTTTTGTCCATACATTATTACCACAACATTACCAAAACATGTAAAAAATAAAATGTAATTTTTACACATGTTAATAACAAAGAACTATTCATTTTGCATGAAACGTAGTAAGCAAAGTTTGTCACAGGATAACAGAAAAGATTAAATTATCAACTGTTAATCATATTTACAATTTAATATAAACGTGTTAGTAATTCACATAAACGTTTTTAATACTGTCAAGTCCGCACCGTTTCAAGATCTATTATGACTTGTCAGTTCATGCGCCCATTGGTCCATACATTATTACCTTTACATTATCAAAAACATGTAAATAAAAAATTGTAACTATTTACAAATATGAATAACAACGAACTATTTATTTTGCATGAAACCTTTGAAGTAAAGTTAAGCACTGGATAAAAGAAAATATTAAAGTATCAACAGGTAATCGTATATAAAATTTAATATACACGTTTTAGGAATTCTAATAAACGTTTTCATTATTGTCAAGTCAGCACCCCTTCCAGTTCTATATTAAAAGCCAAGATTTTTTAAATTCCAAATTATTCTTAGACGCATTAAGATATTACATGTAAATAACAATAAAAAAAACTATTGTGGGGAGGAGTCTGATTTTCAAATATTTTATTTTTTTAAACATACAAATATGCAATCTCAAAGTGTATAAAAGAAAAACAAACGCTAAACTGAAGCATAAGTTGGAAAATTTCATTTGCAGTAATAAATAATGGCTTTGTAGTTCAAAACGCATCGAAACTTGACAAAAAAACGACAACCAATTGTAAATTTCATAAACCGATAAACGAATGTTATATATTAATATAGAAAATTCAATTTATAATTACGTACGTAATATTGACATGGACACATACACAAAAACGGACAATTAATACAAAAAATAATAACAATATTTATCAAATAAAACATGGCTCTTTTTACTTCATTCCCTTCACTAATTAATAAAAGCTCAAATAATGAGGTCACGTCACAATATTTTATGGCTAGAAACACATTTTGTTAAACTCGAACGCAACATTTTTACTCCTATATTTTCATTTTTTTATTGGGAGTTACCTCGCATAGCGTCACGGACAGACACTACGTGACAGATTGCAAATTATGTTATTTAATAATTATTGCATATCATCCTTGACTCAGTCGGTATCGAATGCCGTTTGCAGCAAAAGCAGTTTACGTTACTAGGCTTAGTATTATGCAAATTAAAATTGTTGTGTGTACGTGCACATTCAGTCGAGACCCCCCCTCCACCCGTACGCATCCACATGCAAAAAACCATTAATTGACCCCCTCCTTGCGTACGTAATATATGGATGTCCCCAAATTTGATGTTTAATAGATCTATATTGAGTTAGAACCTTGCTATTTTGTACTACCTACAAAATTTGTCTCACGATACACCTTTCACAATTTGTGCTATGATAGATTAAAACATGGACAATATCCCAGCACCAATAACTCATTTTTGTCCAAAAACTCGAAATAGAACAGTGTTATTCTAAAAGGCGAATGTCAGACAAGCATTAAACTAAAAAAAGTTCATTAATTAATTAAATGCCATTTTTCAAGTTTAAGTCTTGTCTGTCATACTTTAAGAACATAAAATGTTCTAAAATGTCTTCAAAATTTTGAACGTGTCCAAAATTTAAGTGCCATTTGGCTTACTTTTGTAGCTTTCAAAATTAAAGTCAATCAATATTAAAGAATTATTTAAGCCCGAAAAGGTATAACGTGTGATTTTGACTAAAAAATAATTCCAGTAAATTCTCGCTATCTGTCCTTGTTTAACAAAATTAAATAAAGGATTCACTTGCTTACCTTTACTGCTCCAAGAATGTGGAATCATGAATTGTAGACAAAATTATTGAATTTAACAGATTATACTAGTATCTTCAATAATATGCTATATAATGGTCAGACCAGACGTTTTTTAACGTTAAAAATTCATCGCTGCAATTGCGGTTGTGATCGGAGTCATTTAAAATGAACTTTACTTCGGCTGCCGAACGTACGCATCAAGCGATCTATCAATGAAAATCTTTTCATACGAACTCTACAAAACTGAAATGTTTTATGCGAAAATAATTTTGTGTTAAAGGATATTACAAAAAAGTACATATACTCAAGAAAATTATGTTTTTAGAGTACATTACATTAATACAGATATGCATGTTTGCACGCATTTAAATAAATATAAATAAAACAAAATAAATAAGAAAAACCCGTAAAAAACCAAGTTTTTGACTATAAATCCTTTATGTACGAGAAGTAATTAAAAGAATGTTCATTATAATACGCAGCGCCAGACCATCCAGAAATACAAAATTGCAGTTGTGTCGTAAAACATGTTTAATATAATGCGCACCGATCAGGAATATGTTTATAAAAAGAGCTGTCAGTAAAATACGCACCTTATTGCGCGACAGAAAGGTTGTTCAATATAATACGCACCGCGACGCTCTATCTCAAAAAATAGCATGATACATAGGAATAAATAAAATAATCTAAAAAATCAATAATTTAATTACGGTACATGCGATCGATCTGAAATTTTGATACATTGTTTTTATCATCGGTACGAAACTGCCTGCAAAATTTCAGCTCGCTATCTTGCGAGCAAGTGGGTTAAAAATCGATCAAAAGTTTTGGCGACAAGCAAGCAAGGTCGGTCCGCCGCAGACACCACGAGTTAATATAAAGGATTTAAAAAAAGGACCCAAACAAATTAAATACATTATTTTCCTCTAAAAAAACAAACCAAACAAACAACAAAGAAAACCGATCCATTATTTTTTTAGAGAAAAATCTTTTATCCACCCCTCAAATGTGGTGGAGGAAATAGTGAGGTAGGATGGGTCTCACCAGCTTACTCCATGTGTCGGTATGTCAAAGCCCAGTATGTTTTATTTCATTTAAAACAAAAGACACCGCCTCTCTTATGTCCGGCCCTTTTTTTTTAATTGTGCGGCTTTTTTCTTTCCTTCTTTTTTCCTATTTTATTTTATGGTAGTTTGTTGGGACTGTTTTATTATTGCCTGTTAACTGATATATTTTTTTTTATTAATAAGTTTTCGCGTTAAACTTATTCCATTGTATTTCGTAATTTTGTTTTCTCTTTTTTTTTACATAGAATCGTACACAGTAAAATTTTTGCTTTTGGTGTCTCCTCTTTGATGGAGAATCGTCCCCCGCCCCCCCTCACCTAGCGACGCCATTGTCAATAGGACAATAAATGCTAAGCCTAAGCATATATAACCAAAGCACACAAAGAAAAGGACCATGGTAAATGGAATTTAGATGGAAAAAGAGCCAGAAGCTAAATCACATTATTATGTAGCGTTAATAATAATATTTTATTTTTTAGTTGTCTACCTTTCTTCTGGGAGAACATTAACTCGTATGCCGTACGCGATGCATAAAGCTTAATAATATAAATTGTTAGATCTTTTATTTTTTTAATTTAGGTGTTTCCAGAATTCTGTCTGAGATTAATCATACAATCAATGGAATACCTTTGGATGTGCGCTACTTCCATCCATGTCTTACAGCTGAGACTTACAGGACATTTGAAATAAGTCGACAGTCACATCGATTAAATGGTCAAAAACTGAAAGCGGATAATTCTTTTCAACAAAACAGTAGCTACGAGGGGCATGCTGATTCCTCAACCCACGCCTTCAAATGCATTTATGGCGATAATCAGCCTTCAGTTCAAGTGTATGGTCAAATTCCTGGCCATGAGCAGAGCAATATTAAAGCTGGTACTAGCTCAGTTGATGAAAAATTTTCAACAAAATGGAGTCAACCCATAGTAACAAAGCCCTCATTTTCTGATGAAAGATACCATTCAAGTAAATATGGAAACAACTCTCATATATCCATGCAGCAAACCATGAGTCGAACTCCACGAAATGAAAATCTAGTTCTTGAGTTCAGGCAAGATGAACTGATTCTTCTTGTAAGAACTAAATTGATGGAAGATGTCAAGAAGGAATGCGATGATATAGAGATAACTTATGATATAAATAAGTGTAAAGTTTATATCTCAGGAGATGCTCGAAGCTTAAAATTGGCCAAACTTACTCTTGAGGATAACGTAAGGAAAAAGTTTCAGTTTTATGATCTCTCTGGGTTGAAAAATGAAGAGGAGGAAATCATTAATATGAAAGGCTTTTCTGATAAAATAAATGCAGAGTTTAAAAAGAAAAAGATGCCTGCACACATGACTTGTGACAAGGGAAAGATTACTCTACTGTACAACAATGAAGTCGATACAGCTAAAATAGAGAAAGTCATCCGACAATTCTTTGTCGCTGAAGAGTACAAAATAGACAAAAATAAAGTACTGTTTTATCAGTCAAAGAAATGGTCTGATTATCTTCAAAAGTTTAAATCTGAAGATACAGACAACGAGTTTTCGGTCATCAAGTTGAACACAAAAGTACCCAGTCTTCTAGTTGTCGGCACAGCAAGCATGCAGTACGAAATGAAGATAATGGTAGACCAATTTGAAGCAGAGAACAAAAATAAAGCAAAAAAAATAACGTTTGAAAATGATTTCCAAGAGTATGCAAACAAGTACCTTGCCGAAAAACTGAACGATATTGAAATGGCCGCCAAAAATAATGGTGTAACTGTTAGACAAACAGATAATGCTTTCATTATTGAAGGTCTGGAAGGTGGTTTGAATGAAGGAGCAGCAAAGCTGGAAGAAATCAGGTAATATGCTCTTAAAGCACATAAATCTACCTTGTAGTTTAACTAAAAACAATTCAACTCTGCCCAGCATTTAATTTACCAACATCTAAAATGTACTCTTTTTTTCCATTTATTTCCTAAAGAGATTCTATAAAAGCCAGAAGGCAAACATTAGATTACCCAGGGTGTAGAGAGTTCCTAGAAAGTCCGGCAGGGGAAGACATTCTTCGAACCAGTGGTAAAAAATATTCATGTCTGATGAAATTATCTGAACAAGGTTCCGCTGATGAATTGTCGGATGAATGTATCGAAGAAGATTTAACCCTCATGGAATGGGGCATCATAAAAAATTGCAAAGTTAGCATTACCAAAGGTGACCCAGAGAATCTGAAGGTGGACTGCATTTTTAATTTTATAAACACCTCATTCTCAAATTGTACAACTATGCCGAAAGGTATGTTGAAATTTTGTTTTGTTTGTCTTTCACTCTATTGGTATAACACATTTTACACACAAAAATTAATAAACTTGTTTACAAGAAAGAAATGTCATATAAATTTTTAACTTATATTTAATAATGAACTAATAATTTCTCTTAAACTCTGCAACACCTGTTATGATACATTAAATAATCTGCAGACTAAAATAATGCTGTTTTTTATTTATTTTAATAAAAGTGAAAAAAACATTTAATTGTTTTATAAACTCAAAAAATCACAAATTTAAATGGTTATTTTTCATGATTGAAAATGTCTCAAGAAATTGAGTATAGTATTATCAATACTGTAGTCTTACATTTTAGGATATAAATAATCCCAATAATGCAGGCCATATTGATGTGTTTTTTTTTGTTTTTTTTTCCTTTTCCTTTAGGTTTTGTTGGTGGGCAAGCTTCTTGGAATAAGATTTCTTTTATTGTTGGTCAAAGTTTAGAAGTTAATGGAGAAAGAAACAAATGTTTAAAGATATTCCACTTTGTTTGTAAACATGAAGAAAAACACTTGATTGACGCATTAAAACGTGGATTCTATAAAGCGAAATCAATGAAGTTTAAATATATAGGAATTGCGCTTGATGGCATCCGTAAGCGATCTTGATATTTAAGTATTTTTTTTTAGTATAAGAAAATAGTAATAATTTTTTTGTTTAAATACCGTTGAAATAGCTGAATTTCAAAAAATGTTTTTTTAAGGAATATTTTAGTAAGTGTATTTAATAAAGTTTTTTTTAAAAATTAATCACTATGGCTGAGATATTTGGATACAATTGTGCTCTAAAATAATTTTTTAAAACTAAAATTTTGGGAACTGATTCGATACATTTAATAACAGTGTAAGAAGTTTATGCTTCTTCTTAGTAAGGAGGGAAATTTATTGATATTAAAACAACCTTTGTTTAGCTTAAGTAGCAAGAAAGATTTGATAAATAATCAAGGTTGAAATTTAGGAGGAATTAAATTATTATCATGCTTGAGACCAATTGGTGTAATGTATCATTTGAAAAAATGTTTTATTTCATTTATTTACAGAACATTTAGAACGGAGTCAAGGACAATTTTGTAAACCACTTGCAGAGCTTTTGAGTGATCAGCTACATAATAATCCCAATTCTGTAAATGAAATCTACCTGTGTGGAAACAGTGATGCCTACCTGCATAATGTGGCTTTACAGCTGAAATTAAAGCCCCAGCAGGCCAAACATTTAGGTAACTTACATACCTGATATTGTTATTAAATCATAAAAATGCATTACATTACTTTGTTTCAGATAGTAACAATGGCCAATTGTACTTGGGGCTTAGTTGGTTTCCAACAGGGCATTAACAAAAGTTATCTTTAAAAGGAACCCAATAAAAGCCACACAACCAGCAAGCTCATCACTTGGTGCCTTGTCTGTCTTTTTGATCAACGCGCTTCTAGATAATGAATGCAGAGAAATACACGCCTCACCAATTCACTTATCACAAACACATGACAGAGGAAACTGAAAAGAAAAGTTGGGGTAGGGTTTTGTGCCACACATATCTGTTTATATCCTCCAGTAATGTTGTGATATAAAAAAAAGTATTATCTTTCTGGGTCTAGAGAAATATGAGACATCTATAAATGCTTTCCAACCTTGAAACCCATTTACTTGTGTTGTATAATAAATAGAATTATACATTGTATTTTTTTTTAAAATTAACCTTTAATTTTTATATCTTGTTATAACCATTTTATTAAATCTTTAAAGACCATATCTTAAATCCAATGGTTTTTGTTATATAATATACCTATGACTGGGGTCCCAACACAACTTTTCCCCTATTCAGATAATCTGTATTCTCTATAACTCTTAAACAGTAAATCAGAATGGTTTATTATGTACTCAGAGATGGTTGAGTGGCATGCGTGCTCAACTGCCGTACCGATGGTCACGGGTTCGAATCCATGTGAAGGCAAGGATTTGTTCCCGGGCCTAGGGCGTCCCTGAGTCCACCCAGCTCCAAATGGGTACCTAACACTAGTTAGGGAAATAAAGGAGGCTGGGTAATGCGTGGAACCTTATAGTCGTGGCCTGTGAACATTGCATCACTTGCCAACAGACCGGCATGGTCTCTGGACGCATTAATCTTCTGTAAAAAACTATATGAACTGGCTGTTCTTATTTATGTGCAGGTAAATCTAAAGTACATTCTGGGACAGTGGAATTTAAAGTCCATGGAAAATCTTCTTTAAAAACTCAAGAAATTCAGGCTGCAACTAATCGATCATCTTCATCTGCACTTGCAAAGGAAACCAGATCCAAAATTGAGTTTAAACCAATAACAGTTGAACTCATCTCAGGAGATATCCTAGCTGAGAAGGTAACCAAGGCCGTACCCAGATTTTTTAAGGGGGGTTCGCAAACTTGTCGCGAAGGCATTTCATGTTAAGATAAAGTAAACCTCTCATAACGAGCACCTCTCATAACGACATTTTCACACAACGAGCAACATTTTTATGAAAAAAGTTGCTCCCTTAACGAGCGAAGATTCGCATAACGAGTGAAGCAGAAAGGGAAATTCCCCTTTTCCTTGAAATTCATTAGTGAGCCTGCGCTTCCGCCCTGATGTATTATTCTGTGTTAAGCACTTCGTCTGTTAGCGTATTGTTTTCGTTTGTGATCAACCAATTTTAAAAATTTTGTATTAAGACAGTGTTTGTAATTTTTTTTTATGTGCAAAGTTTAATAAACTGATAAATTATCTTCGAAAAAAAAACACAAGAAGACAATCATAAGAGAGGAATAAATAGAAGTTAAAAAAAAGATTTTTAAAAACCACGTTTTTTATAAGCGGACTAAAAAGAAGAAAATAATTTAAAACTTATTAGTTCAAGTACTTCGATTTAATATGACTAAAAACGTGGGGCGGGCGCTTATGAGGTTTAACATATGCGGTTCACTCATTCTCTCACTTATAGATCTCTCTTTTGCCTTCTACATTAGAAATCTTTAATTTTTATACCAAACACCCACCCCACGTTTTTAGTCATATTAAATCGAAGTAATTGAACTAATAAGTTTTAAATTATTTTCTTCTTTTTAGTCCGCTTATAAAAACGTGGTTTTTAAAAATCTTTTTTTTACTTCTATTTATTTTATTCTTTTTAGTCCACTTCTAACAACCTGGTTTTTTAAAATCTTTTTTTACCTCTATTTATTTTACCAAACACCTCACAAGCGCCCGCCCAACGTTTTAAAAACATTGTGATGTGGTCACGGGGCGAACTCACAGATGTCAACAAAAGCCGACGGTACAGATGCTTTTATATAGACTATAGATAAACTTAAAAGTTCAATAATTTTAATAACAGTACATTTAATCAATCTGAAATTTTGATACAATGCATTGTCATCGAAGATCTATCTGTGGTAAAATTTTACAGATCTCTAGGACCATGAGAAGTGGTTCAATTTTACGTTGGCAGATTTGAAAAAATCTTGGACAATGCCTCACCAACGAAAGCGAGCTAATAAAAACGTAGTAATAAAACAAACCCGTAAAAACAAAGTTTTTGACTATAAATCCCTTATATATGAGACATAACTAACAGTAGTGATTATTTTTAAACATTTACAGACTGACACTGAGTGATGTCCCTTGTCTTTAATAAATGGGGGGTGGGATGTGAGGGGGTGTCGGCACGACGGTCGTCGTCAACACGACGGTCGGCGTCAACTCAAACTCACGTGGAACTGGAATTTAAAAAAAAATAACAAACAGTGAATTTTGAATTACATACCTCATATAAGGATAAACTAAAAATGCATTAATTTAATTATGGTACGTTCGATCGATCTGAAATTTTGATACGATGCATTGTTAGGTTCGACGGGTCCGTGTGCCAAATTTCAGTTTGATCGGATCATGGGAAATGGGTCATTTTTTACTTCTGTTTTTCCGCCCGCCGAGCCCAAGACAGACAGACAGAGAGAGAGAGAGAGAGAGAGAGAGAGAGAGACGCCGGTGAAGTTAATATAAGGGATTTAAAAAACAAAGTTTTTGACTATAAATCCCTTATATATGAGACATAACTAACAGTAGTGATTATTTTTAAACATTTACAGACTGACACTGAGTGATGTCCCTTGTCTTTAATAAATGGGTGGTGGGATGTGAGGGGGTGTCGGCACGACGGTCGTCGTCAACACGACGGTCGGCGTCAACTCAAACTCACGTGGAACTGGAATTTAAAAAAAAATAACAAACAGTGAATTTTGAATTACATACCTCATATTAGGATAAACTAAAAATGCATTAATTTAATTATGGTACGTTCGATCGATCTGAAATTTTGATACGATGCATTGTTAGGTTCGACGGGTCCGTGTGCCAAATTTCAGTTTGATCGGATCATGGGAAATGGGTCATTTTTTACTTCTGTTTTTCCGCCCGCCGAGCCCAAGACAGACAGACAGAGAGAGAGAGAGAGAGAGAGAGACGCCGGTGAAATTAATATAAGGGATTTAAAAACAAAGTTTTTGACTATAAATCCCTTATATATGAGACATAACTAACAGTAGTGATTATTTTTAAACATTTACAGACTGACACTGAGTGATGTCCCTTGTCTTTAATAAATGGGGGTGGGATGTGAGGGGGTGTCGGCACGACGGTCGTCGTCAACACGACGGTCGGCGTCAACTCAAACTCACGTGGAACTGGAATTTAAAAAAAATAACAAACAGTGAATTTTGAATTACATACCTCATATAAGGATAAACTAAAAATGCATTAATTTAATTATGGTACGTTCGATCGATCTGAAATTTTGATACGATGCATTGTTAGGTTCGACGGGTCCGTGTGCCAAATTTCAGTTTGATCGGATCATGGAAAATGGGTCATTTTTGACTTCTGTTTTTCCGCCCGCCGAGCCCAAGACAGACAGACAGAGAGAGAGAGAGAGAGAGAGAGAGAGAGACGCCGGTGAAGTTAATATAAGGGATTTAAAAAGAATAACTATTGAAATAAAACGATAAAACATTGAAAAGCGAGAACAATGTGGCGAATCTACTACGCAACTACAATCGGCCAACATCAACTATCTGCAGTATTCTCAAGAACAGTTAAGGAGATGGATGCTTCAAATGGAGTGTCAAGAATTTCTACGAAACGGTTACATCAATATTTCGTCAAATTTTGAAGCGTCTGTAAAAAAATGTCTTTAACAGTTTTCTAGTTAAAAAGCAATAATTATGTGTCATAAATTTATATTTTTCTTTACGTTTTTTTTGTTTCAAATCTAAATTGTATTCTAGTTGTTTCACTCTTTAACAATTCATAAGTAATGTTATTTAAATAAAATAATATATTGAATAAATGTTAATAAAATTTTGTGAAAAATTAGTATCCTTTTCAGCATGGAACGGATTATCGTATTTTACATTGATTTGTATGGGAAAAATTGTTTCGTATAACGAGTGTTTCACTTAACGAGTAAGACTCTGGAACGAATAATCTCGTTATGAGATGTTTGACTGTACCTACAATATATGGTGCTATGACTTCAAATTTGGATGATAATGTTTAATCAATAATTCTGTACCTATGAATTATTGAGGGCGTTGATTAAACTTCGTTGTTTTCTGCATCGTCTTTCACATAAAAAACAAAAAAATTTTGTAAAAAGCAATTCATACAGTGAGTGACAAAAAAGTAGGTTTTCATGCAATAAATAATTAACACTGTAAATAAAAGCTTCCGAAAATAGTATTTGTATTTAAAAATGCAAGTACTCGATCATTCATTTCTTGTCTTATATAATAATATGAAATATGCAGGCGCAAGCGTTAAAGAATTTGAATTACATACATTATGGTACAGAACTGACAAGGCGGAAGATCACGATTCTATGAGGTTTATTTTAGAACATCTTCGATGTAAACCCTTCTTGGGTTTTTGTTAACCAAATATCTGTAAAACACTGTTTTCGTTGATATTGAAAGCGTAGGATGCATCAATGCAAGCTCGTTAAGTCTTTCCTGCACCATTGAACATCTCATGTAATTGTGCAAACGTCGCAGTGCACTGAACCTTCGCTCACAAGCGAAGGAAGTCACAGGAATCACACACGCGATTTACAGTAAGCAATAAATATTCGGATACATCGATTCATTGCAATTTTTATAGCTTCCGTGCAATTTTTTTTGTGCTAGCTTTGACTCTTCCATTGGCTGAACCTCAATTTCCACCCGGTAAACACTTCGGGCAGCACTTCTGGTAAAGCCAGATCGTGCTCATATAAATCCACATCGCCTTTCAGATATTCATAATACAATTTGTAACAGCACTTGGCACAAAAGCTAACAATTGTGAGGATGTCCTGGTTAAGTCAGAGAACCGCATATGTAGTTAGGCAATGATGTGCTCCAGAAATGGATTAATTAAGTTCCGCAGATAATGTTGCATCGTCGTTTCTACGCACACATTGCTTCGGTAGATTTGCTGCTTAGAAATTCTGGGCATTGAAGCTTCAGCTCCTACAGACTGCGCCATGATAATGATATGATCATAAGTGTTTTGAAAATAAGAATCTACATTTGTTCTAATCTCTCTAAAACTCTTGCTTGACGTTTTCGATAAGTGACACAGCCTGAATTATGTCAATCACTTCTTTCTGAAGTTCGACTGTTATTCCTTCCAGCCTAGATAACAGTTTGTACGTTACAACAAACGTCACAATAAATGTGAAGTTACACAAGGAATGAAGAAGTGACGTTGCTCGAGACTTACTGTCCGTGTCCCAATCACCATTTGTAGTCAAAATTGGATCAAATCCTTGGTCGTTGTGTTTTCATCGTGGCAGTGAAATTATCTCAAGAGTGTGAAAAATGTAAACATACGATTAATAGAAGTGTTTTATAGCTTCGTGGCGCTCAGCCCATCTTGTTTTGCACAAATCTAAGTGTCTTCGTTTAGCACTGTCAAATGGAAGACTTGTTTCTATGACGTTTTTCAACAAGGCTTCACGCTTTGGCTGTTGTTAAAAAAACATGCAGGTTTCTTTTAATTTGTCAATCACTTTACGCACATCGGGAAGTCTGCACGAATGCGCTGATCACTAGGTTTAAAGCGTGATTGCTGCAGTGTGTGTATACCGCCAAGGGGCCTCTCACAGAATACGCGCTTGAACTCCTGAGACAGCGCCCGACATAGATGCAGCGCCATCATAACACTGGCCCCTCATATTCTGTAGTGAGATCCCCAAATCTCTCAATAATGTCAAGATCTATTTTTTGTTTACAAAAAATGGCACACATTCGTAAAAGAGGGTTCGTTCAAACGCACGAACATCTTTGCGTACGGCCATGGGAACTACATAATATTTTTTTCTAACAAAGGATGAAAACGGTTTTGAATATTTGTAGTCTAAGACTTCATATAAATCTGGGTCTTACAAAATCAATAGGTAAAAAAAAGATTTTAAATCTTCGTACATAACTACCTCAGAAGCATAATATGAGGAATAATATTTAAAAATCTGTCAATTGGTTTTTATGACTTATAATTTAAAACTCTCAATTGATACTTTTTAGCCCATTAGAACATTAGTTCAATGGAAAATATATTACAGCAGTGGTGTTGAAACATGCAGATGTCATCTTACGTTCATAGAAAGCGATTTTTTCTTAAAAAACTATGTTTGGTACTTACTAAAGCTCAATTTATTTGATGTTGATAAATATGAGAAAAAAAATAAGATGAACTACGTCAAAGATTTCCAGTCAATCATCTAAGCAAGAAAATAAATCACAATCAGTATTTGTTCACCATGGATGACAACTGAACTTCACAATTTAACCCAGAGCTTAAGAAAATACATTGGCAGTATAAATGATTTGGTCACGTTTGTAGTATTACAGGATTAAGTCACGTAGACGGTATCGCATAATTAAGTCCCTTAGGCAATATCACATGATTAAGTCCTTAGGGCATGTCACATGATGAGCTATTCTTACAATTTACATTTAGCATTACCTTTTGTTTGTTTATCTTACATGTTAACTGAATGGATGCTGACCAGGGAACCAGCTAATTCTCTCAAAATACAAATCAGGGGCCTAGTGATTTCATTCTATGTCAAAATCGCATTGTCATGAAGTGGATGTAATGTATAAATATACCTATATTATTATGAAATATATCAGGTAAAAGGTTAATGAAATTACTTTTTCTATTACCATTTTATCTACAGGCAGATGCCATTGTAACTTCTATTCAGTCTGATTTGAATATGAAGCTTGGGCTTGTCATCAGATCTGTACTACAAAAGGGAGGAGATGAAATCCAAGATGAACTTAATACAAAGTAAGATTTTAAGCATAGATGAAAGATACATACAAATATGTGAAGATATTAAATATTGAACTAACAGTTAATTGATGAGAATTTGAAAAAGTGCCATTAGAAATTTCTGTAATAATGCTGTCTTTAATTTGAATGCTCTACATACAAGGTTCTCACGGCACCATATGGAAAATATTTTCCCTCTTTTAGCTTTTAGAAAGATAATTTATAAGTATTGAATTAATCTAGCCAAAAATTATTTCACAGCATAGTTTTTATCCGTTGTTGATGTTGGTCAAATTCTAACAAAAATGAACTACAAAAAAAAACACCCAACGTCTAGTAAAATATTTTAAAATATGATAATAATTAGGCTGAGTTTTTCCTTTTTTTTTACAACATAATTGATGCACTAATTACACTCCAGCTACCCAAATGGAATAAAGGGAGGCGAGTTTGCTGTCAGTGGTGGAGGTAAACTGCCCTTCCAACGTATTTATCATGCAACCTTGCCTCAGTGGAATGCCACCACAAGTGGTGATGTGGTAGGGATAATTTCCTGTTATTTTCATAAACAGCCCTGAATTGAGAAACAATATATATATTTTTATTTTTTAAAGAGATGATAAATAATTCATTGTATAAAAGCATCACAGTTTTAAATTGTTTTTTTTATAAGCATTAGCTATTGTTTTTCTTCAGGTTCATTCACTGTTGATGCAGCAAATCAATTGTAATGATTTCCTGCAAGTCATTTTGAGTCAGTGTGTTCTGGACTTTGTTTAGGTCATATCTGATTCTCTTTTCTAATGTTTTGCAATATGATTTACCACACTCAATTTTAGCTTGGTCATTACTAGATGATATATCACCCTATTATCACCTCGATTATCACGGATTCGCTACTGCACATTTTTTTTTACATATCTATGTATGTATTGTACATGTATTGCCACAGTAATTAACTTGTTTTGCATGTACGTAATTGCTTAATTCTCTAGTGCAGTGGTTCCTAACCAGTGGTGCATGCACCCCCAAGGGGTGCATGAGCAGGTTCCAGGGGGTGCATGAACGATTCAGAGAAAAAAAAGAAAAAGAGGAAGAAAAAAAAAGAAGAAAGGAAAAAAATTAAGAAAAACTGATAATCTGAAAATGTAAACCATAAGCAAGGCATGCCGCGTCAAATGGCACCCATATACAACCTTTTTGATAGGGATACTCGTTCGCGCATCGTTCTGCGCATGTCGAAAATTGACGGAAAAACCTTTTTCGCAAAATGAACGGTTCGCTCTACGTGTTCCTCGGAATTTCGTGCTTCCTCTGTGTAAAAATCCTGTGCAATGACAACATGAAGCCTGTTAGACCCCGAGAGCACTTGGAGAAAGTCCATCCATCCAATTCCAAGGACAGTGTTGAGGTCTTCAAGCAGAAGAGAGCTCGCTTCTTGGCCTCAGGTACCTTGCCCAAGCTTGGATTTTCTTTGTCACAGAAACCTGCACTGGAGGCATCCTTCAAGGTTGCATATCTTATTGCAAAAAACAAGAAGCCCCACACCATTGGAGAAACTTTGGCGAAGCCTTTTGCTCTGGAGATGGTGGAACTGATGTGTGGTTACTAGCAGAGGAAGTAGGTCGAGAAAGTCCCTTTGTCCAATGACACTATTCATTCCAAGATTAGTGACATGGCTGCAGACATTCTGGATCAAGTCTTGCGCGAGATGAGAAGCAATCCTTTTCCATTTAGCATGCAGCTGGATGAATCCACTGATGTAGCACAATGCAGTAAGCTTCTTGTATTTGTGAGATATGTTCACAGTGGATTGCTGAAGGAGGAATTTCTCTTTTGTAAGCCACTCCTAGCTACTACCAAAGCTGCTGATGTGCTGCAGCTAGTCAGGGCATTTTTCACTGAAAACCAGTTTGACTGGACTTCAAGAATTTCTTCAATTTGCACAGATGGTGCTCCCTCCATACTCGGTAATAAGTCAGGATTTTCAGCACTGGTAAAGAAAGAAGTTCAAGATATTGTCACTACACACTGTATCCTTCATCGTCAGGCCATGGCATGCAAAACTCTACCTCCAACCTTGAAGTCAGTTCCTTCTACTGCAGTCCAAGTTGTAAATTTTATCCGCTCACATGCCTTGAACCACCGCCTCTTCAAGTTGTTCTGTCAGGAGGTGGGCTCTGAGCATGAAGTTCTGCTCTACCACACTGAGGTTCGCTGGTTGTCCAGGGGACGGATACTTTCTCGTTAGTAGAACTGAGAGTGGAGCTTGCCATTTTCTTGCGAGAAAAAGAGAGTGACCTTGCTGACAAGTTTGATTGTCCAAATTTCATTCATTACTTGGCATACCTGGCTGACATCTTCTCCATCTTGAATGAGTTGAACACATCTCTCCAAGGACCTGCTGTGACTGTAATGGATGCTACTGAGAGATTGCAAGCCTTCCTTAAAAAACTGCCACTATTCCAACGACGACTAGAAAAGTCCAACTTGGCCAACTTTCCACACTTGGATGAAGTTGTAATATCTGGTGCAGGAGGAAGTACTGAGGGATCACTGCCTGACAACATCAAAGGGGAAATTTCAGAGCACCTTTCAACATTGCAAAGGTCATTTGATGGGTATTTCTGCCAAGACATAGCTAGGAAAGACCTTTGGATTCGCAATCCTTTTCTCTGTGACTTGGACAACATTGATGACAGTGACCTTGCTAAAGATGACCTGATTGATTTGAAAACCAGAGAAGTACTGAGGAGTGCCTTAAATTGCAATACCTTGATTAAATTTTGAGCGACCCAGCTAGATTCCTACCCACATCTAGCCAAGAGGGCAGTACTGACTCTCCTTCCATTTGCCACAACCTATCTCTGTGAAGCAGGATTCTTCACACTTTTGATGATTAAAACCAAGCAAGGAATAAGTTGAATGCAGAGGATGACATGAGAGTTGCTTTGTCCAAAACAGTGCCCCAGATTTAAATCGCTGATTGATCATAAGAAACAGCAGATCTCTCACTAAATTCCCTGTTGCCTATTGTCCAAAATGTTGTGTTCCTAAAATAAACATAGTTTATTATGCATTTTCTGCAAGTTTCATGAGGGGGTGCATGAACTTGTTTTGGCATCTGAAGGGGTGCATGGATCCCAAAAGGTTAGGAACCACTGCTCTAGTGTTACAGATGTATTTATGTAGAGTGCTGAACTGTAAATGTGTACTGTACAACCTAACAAGTGTTACAATCTTTCTATTATTATTAATGTAGTAAATAGTGGGTTATAAACATTACCCCCTTGATGATTTTAACAGCCTAAAAACATTGAAATAAGGTAAAAATAATGGTATTGTCCTATTTCGTGGATTTTCGAATATCACTAGTGGTCTCGGTCCCTATCTACTGTGATATTGGAGGGAATACTGTATTATAAGAGGAAATAAAATCTTAACAACCTAAAACGTTGTTAATCATAAAACTTTATTTTAAACATATACCTGACGAATGTGTAGATCATTTTAACCTTATTTCATCGTCTAAATGTTATTTTAATTTTTTTTTGGAACGTGTACAGATAAAAAAAAATGTCATAAAAATAATTTAAATAAAATGATGTAATTTTAATTTTAATTTTCATATTTAGTTTAACAAAGAATTAGTTTAATGGATTCAAAGGATTTTTTTTAAAAATTCTGTGATTGTGTGTGTGTAAATATAGCTTTAATTTTATTGTAATGTTTTTTGAGCTAAAATGTTTAAATCATAAATAATTACTTCTTTCATCTTTATTTTTGTCACCAAATTAAACAGATTAAAAAACTTGTGACAGACCTTCTAAATGAAGCTTCAAAAGAATCATTAACTTCCATAGCTATTCCAGCTTTGGGCACAGGCAATCTATCTTATGATTCAGGTAGGTTGTTTTCCCCTTGGTCTGAAATAAAAATTGTATCATTTTTAAATCCCTTATATTAACTTCATCGGCGTCTCTCTCTCTCTCTCTCTGTCTTGTGCGGTCGGAAAAACAGAAGTCGAAAATGACCCACTTCCCATGATTCGATCGAACTGAAATTTGGCACACGGACCCGTCTAACCTAACAATGCATCGTATCAAAATTTCAGATCGATCGAACGTAACGTAATTAAATTAATGCATTTTTAGTTTATCCTTATATGAGGTATGTAATTTCAATTCACGGTTTGTTATTGTTTTTTTCCCACGTGAAATTTTGAGCTGACGCATTGAGGCGACCCAACGAAGCGACGGGCCCTTTTGTTTACATTTTACGTGTCACTCTGAGCTCGGTCAAGCGAATCGGTGACCAGACTTTTCCCCTCTCCCCCCCCCCACCCCTCACTAGGGTTATGATGCAAAGTTGAGTTAAGACAGATTCAGTCTGTAAATGTTTGAAAATAATCAATACTGTTAGTTAGGTCTCATATATAAGGGATTTATAGTCAAAAACTTTGTTTTTACGGGTTTGTTTTTATTAAATTCCTTATATTAACTTCGCGGCCGTCTCATCATCTCATCATCTCATCATCTCATGGGCTGGGCGGGCGGAAAAATAAAAGTCAAAAATGACCCACTTCCCGTGATTCGATCGAGCTGAAATTTGGCACACTGTCCCGTCTGACCTAACAATGCATTGTATTAAAATTTCAGATCGATCGAACGTACCGTAATTAAATTAATGCATTTTTAGTTTATCCTTATATGAGGTATGTATTTCAAATTCTCGGTTTGTTATTGTTTTTTTGCCACGTGAAAGTTTGAGCTGACGCATTGAGGCGACCCAACGAAGCGACGGGGTGCTTTTGTTTACATTTTACGTGTCACGCAGAGCTCGGTCAAGCGAATCGGTGACCAGACTTTTCCCCTCTCCCCCTCCCACCCACCCCTCCCCCCCCTAGGGTTATGAAGCAAACTTGAGTTAAGACAGATTCAGTCTGTAAATGTTTGAAAATAATCAATACTGTTAGTTATGTCTCATATATAAGGGATTTATAGTCAAAAACTTTGTTTTTACGGGTTTGTTTTATATTCAATTGAAATTTTCCCTGTGTTATTTAAATATATTCTTTTAAAAAAGTAAAATAAAACAAATTTCATTTAAATATATTTGTGGAAATTTTTATTTTACCCAAACAGTTATTGCTTGTGTGAAATTATATGGGGTGCATACTTGTATTTCAGTGATTACTAGTCAAAACATTCTGTCTGCAATTCGTGACTTTGCACAGGGTAATCAACAAACATCATTGACAACTATCAAACTTGTCATATTTACAACAAATATAGATATCATGAAGGTAAAATCTCATGTTGAATAATTTAATATGTTGAAAAAATGGTAACGAGAAGTAACTAGGATTTAAATTAAATATTAATATAATTAATCATCAGTGTAATTTTAATTTATCAACTAAGTATTCCATGTTGTCAAATCTAGATCGACAAAAATCTAGATGATGCTAACATATTACTACAAATTAATTACAGGAGTATGGACATGCTATCTTCAAATTTGAAAAAGCTTGTAAGTAATTTTTTTATTATTTATTGGCTCTTTACCATTACTTGTATTCAAAATTGTTGCCTCATGAAATTATATTTTTATTAGAAAATTTGAGTTTTTTTGGTTTTATATATTAATAGAGGCTTTTAAAATGTTAAAACTCCATCTTAAGTAATCTTTATAAAATATATTTTTAATTCAAATAATATATTTTTAAAAAAATTTAAAATAATTTCTTTTCATTATTATTAATGTAGATGAGTAAAAAAAAATATATGTTTAAAAATATTGTCCAATACATAAGTTGGTAACAATGATTTTAGATCTCTCTAACTCCAAAATAATTTTTCAAACATTGTATGATCTTCTTTAGTGACATATAGTCATCTTTCCCTGTACTATTTTAAAATATTTATGACTGTATAAAAAAATATCATAATGTGGCTTGAAATAAGAATGGAAAATTTTGTAATATTATTTAGCACAATCTCAGCCCAAAGGTAATCCACCTAACACCACAGCCATCTCACTGCTTAAGAAATCAAATATTAGTTTTGGAAATCTGGATGTCAAACTGACTATAGGAGATATAACAGCACAGATGGTTTGTTGTTGATCTTGTTGTTTTCATTCTTTTTTTATCTTTCACCCTTTAAAAACAGAATTCAGCAACAAAAAAAATGTTTGCTATAAATTACATGGTGTTTTTTCATATATAACTTAAAAAAAATTTTTGATTTCCATAAATAAATTTATAGGGTTTGTCTGGTGTAAAAACAATTATATTCATTTTGGAAGTCTTGTTAAAACAAAGAAAAGTTACAAAAGTAAATAGTCTAGAGGCCTTATTCTTTAATTTTTTATTCTGAATCTAAATTTTAATCACGATCTCCTTCCAGACACAAGCTATTGTTGTATCAGCAGACAGCACTTTGGATCTAACCAAAGGAAGAGTTGCTTACAGTATTTTGACAAATGGTGGACAAGGTATTCAGGCGGAGCTGAAACAAAAGTATGCAATTCATTTACATTTAGTTTACTCCAATATTATGTTCATTATGATGGTTTAGTCAAAACTAAATTGTATTCTTAATTTGGCAAATGATTTTTAAATAATTTTTACAAAAAATTTTAGTAAATAGTTGGATGTTTTTGTGTGGGTGTCTTTAAAATAAAAAGCTCAAAATTTATTTTAATCTCAGTTTAAATTATATCAGGAATAATCAGTTTAAAAATGTCATTCTCTAATAGATATGCCAATGGACTGAATTTTTACGAGTTTGGAATGACAGACCCAGGTGACCTTTCATGTCAAGTGATATATTTCGTCTGCATCCCACCTTGGAATAAGTTTGACAAAAAAAAAGTGAGTAATGTTGAAAATGCATAAAATGTATTTTAGATGTGTTATTTCAATGCCTCACATTCAAATCATATTTATCATATTCCCTTAAGAATATTGCGTTCAGGACATTCTTTATTGTTAATTGTAAACTCAATTTTCAAAACAAATGAAGAAAACATCAACTTTGTTATGGATCTTTTTTGTCTTTGAAATTTTTGTGTAGAGACCACTCAAAATAGATGACCTTTAAATATTTGTATTTCCAAACTTAGATGCACAAACTGATGGTTGAATTACTAATTGATATCGACAAGAAACAAGCAACCACAGTTTCCCTCCCAGCTTTTGGAACTGGAAATTTAGGATATCCAGCAGGTGATGAGAAATAAGCATAAAAACGGCTTATTTATTTAATATGAAGCATTGGAAGATACTTTGTAATTATTTTTGAAATAGTTAGAAAATAATGGGATACTCAGAAAAAAATATTATTTATAAGATTTTGTTTAAAAAAATTAAGGAGCAAAAGGTCAGCCTCCTTCCAAGCAAGGGCAAATTTGGAGTGGGGGGAGGATTGGGCTAAAGCCAGGGGCCCTAATGATTTATGGCTAAATAAAGGGCCCCCAAACGTATTATATTGTGTAATAAAGTGGCTGGACCGGGCCCCAGGTGGAATTGCAGCCAGGGGCCCAGTGCAATCTTAATCCACCCCTGCTTCAAAGCAGCTATATATTTGAAAAGAAATATTACACAATCTTTTTTTTTAATGGCATTCAAGGATGTACTAAAATGTAAAAATGAATTGAAATATAAAATGAATTTAAATATACTTCAAATGAAGACAAAGACAAACTGTGCAGAAGTCTGTTTGAGCACTATATGTTGAAACTAATCAAAATTTGAATTACATATGAATGCAAGTTTCATATGTTTAACTATTATATATTTTCTGCAAATACTTCTGTAAGTTTAGAATAGGTTACTACTATTTCACTAATGATGGATAGAAATATTTTTTAATACAATATTACATCAGTAACTTGGTCAGACTTGAAATAATAAACATACTTTAGTTAGTGAGACAAATTAATTTGTTACAGATGAAACCCAAAAGCGTACATTAAAAGCTATTAGTGCTTTTGCCAAGAGTAATCCTCAACATTTGCAGTCCATTGAAATTGTGGTTCACCCTACAGACAATATTGTACAGCAGGTAAAAAATAAAAATGTGATTTATGTTTTTAAATTGCTTTATTATTTTATTATTGTTTCTTAAAGTTTTTTTAAAAATTGTAATGGAATCTTAAAACTCATTTAAAACACAAGTATATTATATATTCAAATGAGCTGACACTGTATGCATGCCGAAACCTACAGGAAAAAATAAGTTTCATTTGCTGCAGATCTTCATTATCAGTGGATCAATTGTGACCTCCATTGTCCATTAGTGATGATATTCTTGAATTGCTATTGGGGCTAACATCTCTGATGCCTTATTAAATTGCCGTTGTTTGATAACCCCCATTCCCCTGATTTTGATGAAACCTTTTATAAGGTTAAAAGTGAGTTTTGACAAACTCTTAAGCCCATTTTAAACAGCATTATTCTTTTTAAATTAATTAATAATGCATGAATGAGAACTAACACTTAAGATGTTTAGAAGTTTGGCTATAATGCTTAATTTAGGAAAATGTTTAAAAATTATTTTCTTTGTTAATCTTTATATTGTCATTTTATTAAACATATATATATATATATACATATTAGGGCTGGTTCTGATTAATTTCTTTCCATTAATTTGAAAAAATTAATCAATTAATCGAATAATTTTGATTAATTATATTTTTAAAAGACATATACAGATCCCTTTAAGTCGTGATTCATTTTTTGAGAAATCTGTTAAGTTGAGATAATTCCTTTATAAATATATAAATATATATGTTCTATTAATCAGGAAAAAATGTAATCCATTAATTGATTAATTTTGTTTAATTATAACTTTATCATTCATATTATAGATCCCATTAACTCCCCATTCATTATTTCATGAAATAGATTAAGTTGCGGTAATTCCATGGCTCCAAATATATTAAATATTTTAACGGTTAATCGATTACCTAATTAATCTTTAATTTTCGCAGCCTATATATATGCATATATATAATATATAAAAATAAATTATATATATATATCTCTCTCTCTCTCTCTCTCTCTCTCTCTCTCTATATATATATATATATATATATATATATATATATATATATATATATATATATATATATATAACATATTTTATTATAAACAAACATCCATATCTGCATCTAGGCTTTTCAAAAAGGATTATCTTTACCAATCACTACTTCACCACAACAGACGACTTCACCACAACAGATGACTCCTCAGCTTGTCTCAAAAGAAGCAAATGAAAGCCCTGGAATTCTAACCAAACTTCTATCAGCTTTTGGAAGTTTTGTGAATTACATGGGTAAAAGTTTGGTGCTAAAAAAAAAGTTAAAACATTAAAAAGAACAAAATTAAATCAAAATTAATTTTTTTAAATATATTTAGCAAGTAAGGTTTTTAACTTTTATTTTTTTATTAATGATGTAGAATGCTGTTTATTAAGTTTGTTTTTAAATAGGTAGTCAAAAAACTTAAATTAATTATTTACAGCAGGTATTTGTGGTGTATTTCATTTTATAGAAATTTTTATTCTAAAATATAAGGGGAGAACATTACAGAGTTACCTTAATAAGGTGCACGGTGGTCGAGTGGCAGCACTCTCGACTGGTGTACCGATGGTCACGAGTTCGAATCCATGTGAAGGCAAGGATTTTTTCTCGGGGCCTAGGGCGTCCCTGAGTCTACCCAGCTCTGAATTTTGCTGGGTAATGTGTGGAACACTCATAGCCGTGGCCTGTGAACGCTGCATCACTTGCCAACAGATCATCCGTCATGGTCTGTGGACGCAATTATCTTCTGCATAGAAGGAGCGTCTGTATAGATAAAGACATAAGACAAGACAAAAAGTTATACTACTTTTAAATTTAATGAAAAATTACCAAAAATCATATTTTCAAGCTATTTTCAAGCAACTGTAATTTATAAAATAATTGACAGAGAGGTCCAGGGATTGGTAAAGTTACAACAAAGTTTACAAGTTTAAGCTCAATTTTTTTTAAAGCTACTAACTACATTGATTAATTTAAAGGTAAAAATATAATTGAGGGGCACACGAATTTGACACTTTTCAAATTGAAAACACTTTCAGACAATTGTAATGGGGAAAAAATTAACATATTTTGTCACATTAAAATTTAAACTTTTTTCACATGTTATTTATATTCGTGTGGCACTACTAGTAGTTGAATTTTAATTTTTTATTTTTAAAAGTCCGAAAATTACCCCTTTTTTTTCTCCAGTTTGGACTACTTGCTTGAAACTTGATATGAATTAAGACATCATTTTTCCATAAATATAATATAGAAAAAATGAAAAACTTATGAAAAAAGAAATTTAATAATCAATTCTTAGAACGTTATTTTTAGTAAAATAATCAAGACATAAGGATAAATAAGTTTAAGCTATGAATACAGTTTCTAACAATAAATACAGTTTGGGCCAATAAAAGTAAGATCATCTCGTTGCATATGAGTTATTTCAAGATATAATTTAATTAATTATAATTGTTCATGGATTTTTTTATTTTTTTTTGAAAATTGTTTAGCTAATCAGAAATCTTTTGTAAGTAAGTAAACCAGTAAACTATTTCAGCTAGTACGGGTATAGTTAAACTATATTCGATGGGAATAAATTATATTTTACGAGATTTTCTCACTTTGACCCACCCTGTAGTCAGTGTTTGGCTCCTAACAATCAATAGATGGTGTTCAGCAAGGGAAATAGCTGGAGTAGGGGAATGGAGTTGCAAATTTCAAAATCAAAAACATTTAACA
The DNA here is from genome assembly GCA_944989445.1 of Ampullaceana balthica. Taxonomy (NCBI): domain Eukaryota; kingdom Metazoa; phylum Mollusca; class Gastropoda; family Lymnaeidae; genus Ampullaceana; species Ampullaceana balthica. The sequence goes on along the minus strand of CALYLW010001596.1, from coordinate 137,419 downwards.
TTTAAGTTTTATTAAATTCAGGTCAATGTATACTCCTTTTCTGTTGTCACAACTGACTTAACATAATTCTATCTTATTATTCATTATAATTATTAGATATAGAATGTAAAATGCTTTTTTACTCCAGGAATTGGTGAGCAAAAATCAACAGACAGTACGTTCACTGTTGGAACTGTAACACTAACTGTCAAGAAAGGGGACATAACAGAAGAATCTTGTGACGCCCTTGTTGCAGCTGTGTGTGACAACATGGATTTGGAAATGGCGGGTAATTAACTTAATTTTCATCATCGACAAAATTTTGAAATGTTAAACCATAATTATTTAAATATCCACATAAATCACACATGCCTATAAATTACAAATGTTATATAGTTATTGAAAATTTAATTTTCAATGTCTCATTTATTCGCTACCTACATTTTTAAACTACCTCGTTATGGTGTAAGAAAGCATTCTCATTCGACAATGAAGTAGACGCAAAACGACTGATATAGCTATAATTTTTTTGCCAAGGGGCTGTCTGTTTCGAGATTTCCAAAAAGTGTGCTCCTGATTTTAAGTCCAAGTGTTTATCAAGGGGTAAGATATAGTTTACACCCCTTTAAGTTCTTAAATATTGTAACAATTTAAAATATTAATACATAAGTATTTACAAAACATTAATGTGATAATTACAATTTAAATTTAAAGGAAAAATGTGTGTGCGTGTATTGTAATTTCTTGTTCTTTTCCACTTAATTTTAAATAATTGTATGTATTTATTCCAGCAAATGACCTTAAGGTGCATGGGATGACATCACTAGATGTACAAGGTGGAAGTCTGAAGTGTAAAGAAATTTATTTCATCAGCATGAGTCAGTATTGCGATAAATGGGATCTGGCCATTACAAAAGTGTTGGAGAGTGCAGACAAAAGCGGGTACACTACATTGGCTCTTCCTACATTTGGAGCAGGTATAGTATTTACATCTCTGTAAACAGATTTAAATCCTGACTTGTTTACTAATACTAATAAATCTTTTTGTTTTATACTACAGAAGTAGTTTAAGAGCGATAGTATGACTTAAAGAATAACATGTAACCAAGATGTCTGTTCTTTGTCAGTTTAAATGTATTTATTAATTATTTTTTCTTTGGATCTTGGGTTTCTTTCCAAAGGTTTACCAGACTCAGACATCAACAAAATCATCTCACAAATTAAAGGTGCTATCACAAAGTTTGGTAATGAGCAGCCGAGAAAACTTAAAGACATTCGTCTCATTGTGTATGACAAAGACATGCTCAAGAGAGTCAATAAATCAAGCAATGGTAATATACAGACATAACTTCTGTAGCACTTCTACCTTTTTAAGTTTGAAGTGTTTTCATCTTTTCATATTGATCTGAATTGAAGAGGAAATTTTAATTATTAGCATTGTAATATGTAGGCCTATGTGGTAAAGGTAATTGTCATAGTTTTATGTGTGGACTTAAAAAGTGGCATGCAGATCACCTGTCATTGTTGGTTTTCCTATGATACATATTTTCTTGAATTTATTGGATAAATTGAATGTATGAGGTTTGTTATAAATTCAAAATAGCATCCACCCTAATGACATGACTTTAAATAAAATATTTTCTTTTTTGAAACTTTGACAGTCCTATATTTGATGTATTCTTGCATAAGCCATTGCTAGATTAACACTTCATTGTGGGTTTTAATTTGGATACAAATACTTAACCCATTGCATATTTAAACTGAATTTCAGATTATTTAATAAAGTTCATTGTCATAAGCATTTTAAAACAATAAATAGCAACTTATATAAGATTAATTAAAGAATCATATTACTTTCAAATAAAAGCATCAACAAGGTCCTGTAGAGTTTTAAAAAAATTTATTTCATTAATTTTCAGAAACATCAAAGCCAATTTCTGAGACAGAAATAGGTATTTATCAAGTTGTAAAATTTGTTCATATTTTTAGTCATTACCAAAATGAAGTTCATTCATCATACAATAAGATCTGACTTTATTAATTCAGTAGAAAAACATACAATCTAAAAAGCAGCTATAATAAGATATTGCCTCTTCAGATGTGGCATTGATCCCAATGGAACTGCTAACTATATAAAGATTTGTGGGTATTTATATTTGTGTTGCCTATTTTCCTATTTTTTAAAATAGGTTAAATGATTAAATTGGAGGAAGTTATTTTATTTTCACTTCTATTTTTCATATTCCACAGTAGAAGAAGATGAAAATGAACTGTCAGAAAATGCCCACATCATTTATTACTTTATTGATGAGGCTAAGGTCAAGGGAGCCATGGAGGAGGTCATGACTCAGTATATGATGACACATAAAGAAAATACTTATAAAAACATATCCATCAAACAGTTCACAGACGCTAATGTAAGTTTACTTGTTAAATGAATTTTTAAATTGTTGCTCTCCAAGCATGATGTTTTTTCGTAGCACTGAATAAATTTTGTCTTTAAAAACATTATTCAAGCTAATTACTTTTTCCGAAATGGGACTGATAAAAGGTGAATAGTATTATTTGGTAATTATTTATAAAAAAATTAAGATTTCTTGTATTCCTTATTTGATTTTTCAATCACATTTATAGACAAACAAAAAGGTCCCAACCATTCTTCCTCTGAGCAATAACTGTATCCCTTTTGACAATTCCTCATAAAATTCATCAATATCTACTACACAGACCTACACACACACCAATTTAAAAGAGACAGTTACCTCCAAAACAGAATTCTGTGGTCATGTCTTTACCACAATATCAAAATTTTCTCCAGTTTTCCTAAAATAAACATCAAATAGGTAACCATTAGCAACGTTTTTATTGGTAGAGTTGTGATTTTTTCAAAGAATTATATCTGTTATATAAGGAATTATAACTTAAGTTATAAAAATGAGTTCATTTTTAAAGGTACTGATACATATTTTATACCGACAAGCAGACTTACATGCACAACTCATACACAAGTATGCATGTAAACTGAAACGACCATATGTAAATAAATAAATAAATGAATGATGTTTAAAACTTCCTATAGATGGATTAAATTTAAGTTGGTTTATTTTTAATTAATTTTTTTTTAAAGTTCAAAAGCCTGGAAAAGAAAGGGATAGAAAACATGGTTAAGATTACCTGCACTAAAGATGAGGGAATAATCCATATGGCGGGATTCGGAGATATGTCCAAAGTCCAGAACATGATACACTCCATCGAGAAGGAGATGCAGCGAGAACTGTTTGAAAATCTTAGCACCGACACGCCAGTTCACTGGCAGTATGAAAGTGATGGCAAGTTTGTGGATTTCAATAATCAGTAAGAATTTATTCATGATTATTGTTTTATGTATGATATTTAAAATTTAATTTAACTTTCCCTCTTTTCATTTACCGACTGCTTTGACAGCCAATTTTTGAAATAGGTCTCATTATAATATGTTGATTATATATATTTTTATTGGCAATATATGAGCACACGATATTTTTTTCTTAAAAAATTATTTGGGGTATCCAGTGGATTTTAATTACTAAAAACTTTCCATGATGGTGGGGAGGAGTTGGTGGGGGAAAATATCGCAGCTTGAAGAGATTAAAAAATTGAAATAAAATATTTCATATAGTTAGGGGGCCGTCCATAAAATGCGTCACGCTCTAGAGAGTGTGTAAGAAAGTGTGACAGGGGGAGGGGGTCTGGCCATGTGTGATGTCACAATGTTTAATCTTAAATTTTAATTATTTTGTTAATAAAAAAATTATTTTTGTTTACAAAGTGTGAAGTACTGTGGGGGGTCTGAGGTTTGTGACAAGGGGGAATGGGGGAGTAAAAAATGGTCAAAAATAACGTGACGTATTTTATGGATGGCCCGAGGAGTTAGATTGTGATAGTGACTGTTAAGCAGAGAAGAAAATACAGGTGGTCCTCAAGTTACAACGTTAATCCGTTCTTAAGAGGAATTGTAACCTGAATTTCAGTGTAAGTCAGAACATAAAAAAATATATATATGCTGTCAAGTACTGTACATACAGTGCTATAACAAATGTAACAGTTACAAAAAATTATTTTAAAAAGAAAAAAAAATTCTTTACCACATGAAAAAAAAGTTTTTAAAAAAAAAGATTAAACACAAGAGAGAGAGACGGTATAACAACCAAAATGGTGTATGTACTGAGACTGAGTGTAGGAAGGGACTCCATCTTCCTCGCCCTACCTACAGCCACAACAAAGCATATTCTTCCCGCCACGTGCCTGAAACATTAAAAAATAGAAAAAAAATTAATTACAAAATGGAAAAAAGGATTTTAGAAAAAAAGAATTTATAAAAAGACGGAATTATGCGCAATATTATTTTAAAAGTTTTTATGGGGGCACCTTCGTAACCACAAAACAGCGTAAGTGGGGACTGGCATAACCCGAGGACTCCCTGTAATGACTACCAACACAATAAAGCCATCAGATTATAAATTATTCAAAAAATAATTGATGGAATAGAGCATAAATAATTACGATATATATTAATGTAGAGGCAGATTGTGACTTTATAAATTATTTACTTAAACTAAGTTTATTAAAAAGCACTACTGACTGATAATTTAAAATTTGTACAGTGAGTGTACTGATTTCACTTATGTCTTTTAACAACTCTATTAATTTGAAAGTTATTTAAAAAATGTATTAATGTTTTTTAATTCTTAACATATATCTTAACTCAGAATATACTTGAGCATCGTTTAAAACCTTGCTTTTCTTTTAAAAATTTCATTAAAAAAACAGACTCAATCTTCAGCTAGAAGCTGACTTTAAAGGGAAAAAAACAAGTTCTGTAATTGAAATGGATGATGAAACTTATATTGTGGACTTTGAAAATAAAATCATAACACACAAGGACACTGGATCCATTATGAATTTAAGCAGAAGAGATGCTCATGAAGGTAAAGGGTACACACCAAAAAAAAATAAATAAAGATCATAACCAAAAAATCATTTGTTGTGCAATTTTATTTAACTTTTCAGATGAGCTTTTGAAAAAAAAATGATTTAATGGGGAAAATAGTATTTAAGCGATATAGTTTATTTTTGTAAGGGTTACTTTGATTAAGCATTATCTTTAAAAATAATTTGTAGTCTTTATTTTGTAAGTTTGGAAAATATGTTAGTTACTATTTTCAGCTAATTTTATAAACTACTTATACCACTTTTAGGTAATTAATCAAGTATGTTCAAATTTTCTTTTTAAATTATTGATTTTATTCTAGAATTACACTAAAAAGTTAAAAAAATATTTATGTGTAAAAATGTTACATTTTAATATTTTCAATGTTGCTGAGAAGGATAAAATATTGGGCTCATAATTTTATTAAACACTAAATTAATTTTAATCTTTATCATCTTGTTTATCTCCCCCATGTTTAAATTTCCCTCAATAAATTTTAAATTGTTAAACTCCACTTGTTTAAAGTTGAAATAAAATGTATTTTATGTTTATAAAATTGAAGAGAATTTTAAAGGCATTTGCTTCAAAATGCATAAGCTGATTTAGATTTAAGTTTCTAACACCTCAGGCAGGCTATGGGCCAAATATCAGAGGTATGTTTTTTTTCAAAAACTTAAGCAACATTCTTAAAGCATTTTTTGTTGCCATGGCAAAGTTTCTTTTTAGACTGCACAGAAAAATAAATATAGAACCTTTTTTTTTCCTCAGCCGGTGAGCCCATTCCGAAACACTGGGAACACATGTCAGTGAATGAATCTCTCAAAGTTGTGGAAATTGCAGTAGACAGTGAAGAATACAAAAAAGTTGCTGCATATTTCAGATATAAAGGTGCTGTTGGGAACATCCACAAGGTGATTTTAAAAATGTATATGTTAATAAAAAAAAATAAAAAAATTAAACATCAACAGAATAACTATTTCAGCTCACATTAGTTTCATGCAATAAGAATTAAATTCTTAAAATATTATTATTTTAAATAAATACTTTTAAATCACATATATAAACTTTTTTTAATAGCACATTGGGCTATAATCTTTTCATGTTCAATAAAAATGTCAATTTTTTTTTCCACACACAGATTGAGAGAGTTCAAAACAGATCCTTATACCAACAGTTTGTTGCTAAAAAAAGAGAAATTGAGGGAAGGAATCCCAATAGTGAAAATGAAATGTGTTTATTCCATGGCTCAGACATAAATGCCATTAGTGCCATAAACAACACTGGCTTCAACAGGAGCTATTGTGGAAAAAATGGTATCGTTGACAATACTTTTACAAAGTTGCTTTCATTGTTGTGCTAAGTGACAAGTTGTGTAAATATGTTCATGAAAAATCTGCATATCCGTTGTTTACACACAAAAAAACATGATTATATATTAGGGCTGTTAACGATTAATTTAATATTAATAGTTAACTTTGAAAAATTAACAACTAATTAATCGTTTATTTCCATTAAAGCCAAAATTTTTAATTTATGATGTCATAAGTAACACTTATTCAACGTTGTTGTTGAAAATCTAAATAACATTGGAATGTCTCCTTTATATGTCATCTTTTAACCAACTACGCAAAAAGACAAGTGTGTTGACATTATTTGGTTCAAGTGATGAGCGGGTCTAATAGACAATATAACCAGCCGAGCTGAACAATCATTCACATGGAACTGAGTTAACTGGTATGCACAAAATGGTCTTGGTAAGGAATGACATTATCGGATATCTGTGTTCATTAAGTTTCCACCATTGTAGAGGGTTTATGGATTCAGGAACTTTCATCTCCATTTTGTAACGCAGTAATTCATCAGAAGAGCTGTCGTCATTTTCTGTCTCTGAGTCAGACTCCATTACTGTCATTAGCTTAATACGCTTTTCATTTGGTTTGATAAGAAGGTGAAGTGTTAGAACCTAGGAAGGCAAACTTTATCAACATTTTGAACATTCCCTTCAGTCAATAGTTTAAAACTAAAATGTTCATGCAATCGTCAATAAATTTGTTATTATTCATCGGTCGCTATTTTTTATTATTTTTTTTTACTTTTTGACTTCCAATAATTTGTAAGTGAGGGGTTCATTAATCGTTAAAAAATAATTAATCGTTAACTTCCGCAGCCCTTTTATATATTTATTTATTTATTCGTTTATATATACATATCTTCTTATTACAACAAAACTATTTATAAACCATTTAACTGTTTTTTCAGCTACTGTCTATGGTCTTGGCGTTTACTTTGCACAGTCCTCAGCCTACTCAGAGCAGTTTTCTTCCCCTGATGCAAACGGATTGCGTAAATTGTATCAGGTCCGTGTGCTGGTTGGAGTATCGGTTGAAACTGATTCAAACACCAAGTTTTTACCCAAACAACCTGGCACTGACATCCCCTATGACTCGGGTAGAGCCCCTCCCAGTCGGACTGAAGGCATCCATGTCATATTCCATGATAGTCAGGCCTACCCTGAGTATATTATCACATTTTCTTTACCTGTTAACCACGTTGCGGCTTAAATTTTCAGTGTTGATTTAGAAAAGATAACCACACACGATAAAAAAAATTGGTATATGCTAATGAATTAAACATAAATTGATTTTAACTTTAGATAATCCTATTACATTTTTTTTTCTGTCTCAATGGTTTAGCAATTGCATTTTAACGTGAATTATATTACATTTATGAAACACTATATTTAAAGTTATCCTTTTTTTAAAGGAGTTTCAAGCAAAAAAACAACTGTACTGTTTCCTTTTTCAAATTTGTAACTTTTTTTAAAAAAAGTGTTTCCTAATTAATATTTGAATATCTAATTGTTAACCCTGACATCCATTATATTATTATTATAAATTTTTTGAATGAAATAATTAGATTTTCTTTATTTATTTTCTCCTTTCATCTATATTTTAAAGTACGAAATGTTTAATTGGACTTTTAGTGTGTCTGCCTTTATGTGTAATTTTTTAATGTTATGTTTAGTTCTTTTTAAAGTTGTATATTGGCTCCTTATATGCTTGGAATAAAGTGGTTGGGGGGGGGGTATTTAATTATGTTGTAGTTTGTAATTTTAAACTTTTATTTTAATTTTGTAAACAGTTTAAAATTTAAATGCCTTGGCTCAAATAAATAGTGAAAGTAAATTTTGATTAGCTGACTTTGACATTTTGTTAAAGCATGACCTTAGAAAAGGTTGTTTGACAACAACAATCCAGTTTTTTGTTTTTTTAAGCTAGCTAAATGACTGCCAATAAAATCATTGGAAAAAAAGGAAAATGTAAATGTAACAATATTTTTAATTCGTCCTATGATTTTAGCATTTTCTATGGCAATTTTTTAATTTTTTGAAAACTGTTTTTTAAATGAAATACATTTATAATTAAAAGTGGGCCTACACTTAATTCAGTTGTGTTTCATAATGTGTACGCCCGAATTCCAGATGGGAAGAATGAGATTGTGTATGTGTTTTCTCTTGCATACTGAATAAGAAAGAAAAGTGTTTTTATCCCTATGTCTGACTGAGGGTTGTATTAGATTATCTTTGTGTTGTATTTCTAAGTTAGAATTAATTGTCTATAATGTGTAATTACTACTTTGCTCTTTGTTCCTCTATCATCTACAGTTTATATATTAATGATTTATCTAATAGTGTTACTTTTTTAATTTTAATATTCACTAGTAATGAATCTTGAACCATTTTTTAAAAAAATTGTTCTATTTTATCCATGTTTTCTTTGGTGGATGGGTACAGTGTAAGATAACATCCAGCTATTTTAATTCCCACCACCATCAGTTCATTTACAAACACATTTGGCAAAAGTGATTCAAGTTATTTTTGTGACTTTGAAAAGTTGGAAATCTTAATCAGCTAAAAATGGAGAAAAAAATATATGTTAACAAAGATTTAGAGTTTATTATTCCTTACCTGACGAAATAAAAATTATTTTTTTTTAGAATTTAAGCTCACAAAACATTTTTGGTTCTAAATTGGGACCCATCCACCAAAGAAAACATTGATAAACTAGAACAAATTCAAAAAAGAGCTGCCAGATTCATTACTGGAGAATATTCGAAACTGACAAGAATAACACCATTAGTTAAATCATTAAACCTTGAAACACTAGAGGATGGAAGAACCAAGAGCAAAGTAGTAATCATACATAAAGCAATTAATTCTAATTTAGAAATACAACACAAAGATAACTTAATACAACCCTCAGATAGACATAAGGATAAAAACACCTTTCTTATTCCGTATGCAAGAACAAACACATACAAGTTTTCCTTCTTCCCGTCCGGAATTCGGGCGTGGAATGGGTTGCCTGAAGAATCCAGGAAAACCAACACTTTATCAACATTTAAATCTCTAATAAAAATGCAGGACTAAACACAAACCATAGATAAGTGTAGGACGCAATAATCTTCTGTATAGAAGGAGCGTCTGTAAACAGATAAGATAAGATAAGATAAATTCTAAATGATCCAATGACCAATGTAACTTATTGTAACTTGAATCTACGTTTTCAAGTTTATATGAAAGTAAAGATCGTAACAATTGATAATATGTACGGCGTTTCATAACCTTTATTAATATATACTCGTGTTGTTTATTTTTTTCCATACAAATTTTTTTATATAATATGTTATAGTTATAGTGTTTAGAAGTTATTTATAAACTAGTATATTGAATACATCCATAATCTATGAAAGTCTTAAAAAATGGTTCGTTCAAAATTCTGCTATTCAACTCAACTCACATTCCTGTGACTATCACTTGTCTCATTATTAGACAATTCTTGTAAGAGCTTACCTTACAAACAATTGTTTCCCTTCAATTTTAATACATTTGACATCTTAATTTTAGCATAGTGGCTGCCAGTCTTCCCTTATTTAGTCAAGCAAGTCATCGCCTTAAATACTGACTCTATAATTAAAACATGACATAGAGAAGTGTTAGTGTTAAGTTAGTGTTTTTTAAAAATTCAAACAAAATTATTTATTTTTTAAAATAACCATAGTAAGAAAAGAAAATCTTGTAGTCATGATTCATAGAAAGGATAATAAAATACATGTATTGTAAAATCTACTGTTTGTTTCGATATTTTTTTTATAAGTTAACGATTTCCTAAACTTGTTTTAAATTACAATTTAAATATTCATTCATTGTTTGATGTAATTATTATTAGTATTAGTAAAAGTATTAGCTGTAATATTAGGGGAAGAAGAGGAAGTAAATCTTATTTCATAACAAGCAACAAAGCCAGTCCAAGGACGTTCCGCCACCGTTTCGGAGGCATGTTGTCTAGGAGTAACAGTAGTGATTAGCAGGAGTGACACACTTCAGGATGGGAACACAGTACTGAATGGTGAATAAAAAAAACGTAAAAACAAAGTTTTTGACTATAAATCCCATATATATGAGAAAGAACTAAAAATATTGATAATGTTCAAACGAGACAAACATTTACAGACTGACACCGAGTGATATCCCCTGGCTTTAAAACCGGGGGAAGGGACGGGAGGGGGTGTGGGCATCGACGGTGGCATCAACGCGTGAACTGAACTGTCACGTGAAAGAAGAAAAAACAATAACAAACAGTGAAATTGAGTTACAAACATTGAATGGAGATAAACTAAAAATGCATTTATTTAATTACGATACGTTCGATCGATCTGAAATTTTGATACAATGAATTGTTAGGTGACACGTGTCTATGTGCCAAATTTCAGCTCGATGGCATCACGGGAAGTGGGTTATTTTTTTACTTTTGTTTTTTCCGCCAGACGACGAACGAGACGGCGGTGAATTTAATATAAGGGATTTAAAAATATAATGCACCAAAAATAACTCGTTTTCAACGTCCGCGTAAATTTGTTCAATATGTAAATTATTTTTAGATTTTTTCTCCGCTAGTGATTGGCTGTAGGAGTTTGAGGGACCAATCGCTATCGAGAGCCGCACAGACAAACTGACTTTTATTATATAGGATATGTACTATCAATAGAGTTGCATACGATTGTCATATATGTTATTAGACATAATTCACTATTATGCGGATCTACAATCTACACCCAACAAACC